>JXPH01004720.1:20786-31985 GCA_001014845.1 Mochlonyx cinctipes | reverse complement strand
AAAAATCGCCAGTAATCGAACCCGGAACCTGGGTATGAGAGGCTAGCCTGCTAACAACTGAACCAGCCGGTTAAAAAATTATTCGGTGAATATTTTGAGTAATTCAAACTACCTACCAACAAGAGGATCAATCTAATCTAGATAACATAGAACACCTTGAATGTTTTTATGATCTAGATATTTGAGATGACTTGAATTAATAGTGTACATGACTTAGCTTATCTAGATATCATAGCAAATTAAAAATATCTAGATAGTCAAAATAATTTTGTCCATCTCGTATAAAACCTTGAGAACTTTCAAGATTCAGGAATTTAAAATCTAGATAATGTAATTGATAAAAAGTTTCTGGTGAAGAATCTATATCGTTATCTAGATAAGCTAAATGATTTATAAATTGAAGTTTATCTAGATAATTGAACCAACCTTGATAATTGAAAATTCAGATTATTTTAATAACCTGGATAATCTAGTCCAGATAATTTAAAAAAGTGTAATTGCGTTAGGTGATATAAATGCTCTAGATGTAAATAACTTCAAATATTTGCTGAATATCTAGATAATACTAATTATCAGAATCCACTAGTCCAGATAAATCATAAAAACTAGAGTGATTTTATGGTCATAGACTGTAGTGATAATACAGATATTTTGATTAATCTAGATAACCTAAATAATAATTTTATTTATATCTAGATAATTTAGATAATCGAGCCAATCTAGCATATTTAGTGCAGACCCCGGCGCTGACGATTGTATACACCACCGCTTGGGGGGAAAATTACTATCTTATTGAGCAAAATGTGGGAGTTTTACTTCAGTATATGGTAGATTGAAAACTACAAACGGTGTCAAACATTCGACCCTTGTTCCTTCGGATAAGATGGCCTCGAACGATTAAAAACATCGAATTATGGCAGCAATGTGGTATGACTAGTATGGAGATAGAAATCAGGTGACGTAAACTTGGACGGATCGGCCACGTCCTATGAAGAGGTCCAACAGAACCCGGATCTATAGCAAAAGAAGCTTTGGAGTACTGTCCTTTGGAAGGAACTCAAATTTTGCAGAGTTGGGTGTACGCAATGATAAATGGGGTGACATTATAGCAACCGCTACGAATCGAACGAGATAGAAAAATACTATTGACCGGCCTTGTCTCACTAGGGGCCATAGGCCTTAAGAAAGTAAGTAAGTAAGAGTAAATCGCACTCAAAAATGGTGGCCTACACAAAACTTTACCATTTTTTTTTTCAGAAACACGGGTGGAATGTATGGCGCCGTTTGTACTTTTCAATAATACCTACCATATTCTTAGCTAAGACTGCCACTTTTTGCTCAAAAAGATAGTGAAAGTCCGAAAGTCGTAGTGGCGGTGCAGGGGTCTGATTTAGTATATAATTTTGATTAGTAAGTAAAGCAATGAACACGTTAAAATTGAAAATATCAAAAACCATCAACATTATGCAATGTCGACAATTTAGCGATTTTTGGTTTCCAATTTTTTCCTACTTTTTTATTCTATTTGGTAGATTCTCCTTTTCAACCCATGCTTTCCAAACTGCTATATTTACTCACCTCTCGATGAAAATTCTTGAAATGGATTCCTGCTTGCCTGAGCATCACCTTGAAAAAAGGTTGATCTCAGGATAGTCCTGCATTGATCCTGTGTAGGACATATCAAGACATCCTTTTCGTGATAGATGTCACAGATGATCTAGATATTATGGTCTAGATGATAAAAGAAATCTAGATGATTTAGATTAACATTGCTGATAATATCTATCATAATCTAAATTTTTTAATTTTTTTGAAAACCTCAAATATTCTACAGAGTATAGCTTTTGCATATCACCTAGATCTAAAGATGGACAGTCAACTAGATAACTCAGACTATCTAGATCCACAAAAAATAAATTTATCTAAAATATCTAGATCAGCTAGATTACCCAGACTAACGAGATCTATAATATCTAATTTATTTTGATCTTTACCAACTAAATTATCTAGAACATTTATTTTATCTAGATGAACTAGTTTGTTCCATGGAGGAATAAACTAATGGAGTGAGTTTGTTCCAACTTTTATTCTAGGCATTACGGCAATAAAAATTTTAGTCGTCTTAATAGAGCTAACTTTCAATATTCAAGACTTCCAGCAAATTATTTTCAAAAAAAAAAACTAGTCTTTATGTCCAAATAATTTTATTATGACACTTACAATAAACAAACTTGTAGTTCTCTATGGCAAACAGCGATTTTAAAGTCAAAACGCAGTTTGAACAATAAAATATTTTTTACTATGTATCTGTTATATCAAAATTTAATATGACAGTTTATTCCACCTCTTAAAATAGCTTATACCCATTCCATATATATTTGCTCTCTGGTCGGATCTAAATGCCTAGATAGTTATTTAAATTTCTAGCCAATATATAAACTAGACATAGCATATTGGGCTAGATCTAATTATCTAGACAACTAAGATCTAGATAATTAAATTAAATTTTGTGAAACATGATATTTCCTCCATTAATTTTGAACAAAAGCAATATAATTATGTAGTGACCCCTCTCAGTAGAAAAAAATATGCAAATTTATGTCGAACATATATAATTATTCCGTATAAAAATAATAAAGTCACGAAATCTAATTTAAAAATTTAAGTAAAATTAAATTATTCGTTGATATTATTAAGAAAACAATTACCAAAAATAACAACAATTTCTATCTCTTCATTTGGATCAGCCATAAAGAACAAAAAGCTGAAAATGTTTGCATATAAGATTAAGAAGGCAACAAAAAAATAACTTCCGTTCAGAATAACGATTATTATCGGGTCACGATTTTCGTAATGTTTTTTACGAGGCAATTTTAATTTTTCAGTTTTTTTCCTCTCATCTAGTCTCGCAAAATCGAAATATTAAATTAATTTTATCATGTTATGCTTTATTATATTATGATGGATGAGTTTTAATTTACCTTGTAATTAAGCTTTGTTTTAAAATTATTTGGAAGCAACGTACCTGAAAAAATAGAGAGAAAAAAAAACAATTAGTATGGTTTACTTTTATTTAATTTTATGATAGGACTAAGAGAGGGCGCATGTAATTGAGTGTCATAAATTCCAATTTGCACCACAAATCCCTCCAACACAAATTTCCCTAAAACTTTAATTCTGTTTTTGTTTGCATCAGAATTGGATTGGATTTAAAGTACAAGATAGACTATAAATAAGAATTAGAGGATTGTCAGCGCTGTCTTTTCTTTTTCTCATCTTATTTTTCTCTTNTGCATCAGAATTGGATTGGATTTGATGTACAAGATAGACTATAAATAAGAATTAGAGGATTGTCAGCGCTGTCTTTTCTTTTTCTCATCTTATTTTTCTCTTTTATTTTGCGTTTTCAGCATGTGAGTTATGTGTGAAGACAAATCCTGTATTTATGATCATAAAATCCTAGATAATAGGATGAAAAAATGTACTTTCTGCAAGACCCAGACGATTTTTTTAATTCTCTTGGTATTTTTGTGCATTATGTAAGGGTGGGCGTTGATAAATATACAATTTTAAAGTTATATTATACAGGGAAAATAATCAATTAGCAGAATTTTAATAAAAAATTGTTATTTAATTTGAGAATGGGCGTTGCTTGAAAAATGGGCGTTTATATTATTGAATAATAAATTAATTGTTCAAAGTTAAACCCTGCCTGATCGGCTTGATCGGTAGAGCGTCTTCAACCGCAAAGGAGCGGTTTCAAATCTGACCCGTGACAATTGAATTAACTTACGCTTTTTCATCGCTGTCACTATTATTAATGAATAACAGAGTAAACAAGGTAATTTCCGACATGTATCATCAGAGCCATGCTGTGAAAAATACACAAACTGCAAAAACTTTAATATGGGATAGAAGGCGTTCGAATGGCGTTCGAATGGCGTTTATGTTGAAGACATTTGTCACTTTCCTTGCAGCAAAAATTTAACACGACTTGATGGGCTGGTGAACTGGTAATTCAGTAGGATAACAATTAAAGTTGTGGTGGTTCGGAATCCACTATAAGCCTAGAAAATTCTCTGAAATATGAGGAGTCGCCTGGTCTCTTCAGCGTACTGTACGCCTTATTATTATATTATTTTCGAAGTAACGCAAGGGGAATATCACCAAAGTAAAAAAACTTCAGTCTAGTCACCCGGCAGTTTGCCGGTTGATACTGTAAACTCAAATAAACTCCCGTTGTTTCATCCAGCAACGCCGGCTGATAGTACAGCAGGTTCTTACCTGCTAATTCGTACGGCAAATCCCTTGAAAACGCCTGGGGACGCCGTTTGATTCAACAGACGAACGCCGAACATCAGCCGAAGGCATCAACCGGCGAACGCCGGATGTGGTATAAAATCTCAATCTTTGAGTAATACGGCTTTCACGCGGCGAAAATTTGATAAAATCAACCAGCGTGTATAGCTTTTCGGTGACACCGGATGAGTCAACCTGCGTTTCATGTATATTCCAGTTAAGACGTAGTGTACCGACTACTGGACCCGGCGTATTCTTTTGAGCCGGGTAGGCATTGAAGTTAAAATTTGAACCTATTTTTTTCGTGAATAAAGCATTGAAATCCCATCCCGATAAAAATTTCGATCCCGAAAGGTATGTCCTGATATGTCCCAAACAGGAGCAATGCGGGACTATCCTGATATTATCCTTTTTTCAATAAGTTGCTCACGCAAACAGGATCGATAAGAAACAATTTTAATAATTTTTAGCGAGAGGTAAAATCAGGGTTGAAGAGGAGCGAAAATCCTACCGAATAACCCAAAAATACAAAAAAAGTGAAAAATAAAAAATCCCAAAATCTTCGAAATTTTATGTTGATCCTTTTCGATGTTTTCAATTTTATTGGGATGTTTGTAGAATTTCGTTCGACCAATTCTTAAATTAGAATTTAAATTAAATTTAGAAAAACGCCACTAGAAACAAAAATATTCGAATACATTCAAATTGAAATGTTTTCACGCATTAACGGAAGAGAGTCCTTTAGCTTCTATAGGACATCGGTTGAATGCTCGCTTCATGTGCGAGAGATCTTGTGTTTGGATTTCGCTCATGGCAGAATTTTGGCATAACACCGGTCGGTCCAAGGCTAAGTCATTCGGTTGAATATCACGGTCCACGCCCACTCGGTCGAAAGCCAGTCGGTCGAAGGCCAATCGGTCGAAGGCCCGGTCGTTCGGTCGAATGCCATGGTCGATCGGACGAATGCCATGGTTGGTCAGATTTTAATTCCCCAAGAAATTTCCCTTCTTTCTAACCATTTTTAAAAAAATTTGAATAGTTTCCCAAGAAGTTTCCCTTTTTTCTAAAAAATTCTATCAGAACGGGTTTCGACCGTACGACTCTTCGACCGAACGGCCTTCGACCGAACGACTTTTTCGACTGAAAGGCCTTCAACCGAACGACTTTCAACCGAATGGCTTTCGACCGAACGGGGGTATATCCGCTCTCACTGAAAAAATGTTTCAAAATTTAGCATTTTAAAAATTTTACTGTTTTCAATTAAATTTTTGAGCGCTCGCTTCATGTGCTAGAGATCTTGTGTTTGAATATCGCTCAAGGCGGAATTTTGTTACACCCCGTCGTTCGGTCGAATATCACGGTCGATCGCTTGTATTCTCAAAAAGAAATACTTTTTTCTATTTTTAACAGATTAAAATAATTTCCCGAAGAAATTTCAATTTTTCTAACAATTTATGATTCGATCTATCGAGTTTTCGACCGAACATTACAGAATCAAGTGTCATAAGCTTCTATAGGGCATCGATTGAGCACTCGCTTCGTGTGCGAGAGATTTTGTGTTTAAATCTCGTTTAAGGAGCAATTTTCATTGATAAAATTTCGGATAAAATCTTCTTATTTAATTTAAATAAATTTTCCTATTATCCGGAAATTTGCAGTCTTTAGTAAAATAGTGTTGCCCTGCCTAGTCCTTAGTTATGGAAAATTTCTGATATTTTTTATAGTGTGTATATTTTTTGTTCTTACTGGATATTTTTATACCAAAAATTTATCGACAAATTCTTATTATTTTGGTGGGCGTCAATGAAAACAATTACAAAATTGTGACCATAGTAAAACGAAACAAAATGTGGAATTTTATATAAAAACTCTCAGGAAAAGACATACAAATGTTGATGGGCGTTAATGAAACTAAAAAAACGATATTTAAATATTTCAAACATCTTCTCATGTACATACATAAAAAAATAGATTATTTTCCGTTACATTTTTTCCCAGCTAAAAATTCCGAATAAAATAAGAAACAAGATTGATGCAAAGGTCATCTAAACACCTGGACCTGGAGGTCGAAAGAAATAAGATGAGATGGATGAAAAGAATAGAAAAAATATGTATGGTAATTTATTAAAATATACACAACGATTAACACAGCAAAATTTACTTTAAAAAACAAACTTTTTTTTTACTTCAGGGGACGATTTTTTTCTCCCTCCGTCATCTAACGAATAAAAAAGTCAACGTAAGAAAATAAGAGAGGTTGAAAGTTAAGGGGGAAAATATGTTAAACACAAAGCTGTTATGAAGAGACAATGATTTTGTTATTTTTGGAAGGGATTTTGACCGATTATTCCGAACGAATTATAATGGAAATTTTATTTTATTTTTTTGGTTTCTTTCCTTCAAAATTTTATTGGAGAGGAGAGAAACATGATAGGGTAAATTGAGAGGGCAAAGTTGTTTTGTGAACTTTTCAACAAACAACAACAAAAATTAGGAGATGATGATACTGCTTTTTTTAGTCCATTGGGTTTAAAAACAAGTCATTTGCAATTATTAGACTTAAATATAATTTCATTTTCGACTGGGTTTTACTTTATACGAATTCATTATTATGTTTTTAGTTTGCCATTATCACGCCTTAACTAATTATTTTAATCATCTTCAGATTGTCTCGTAGTTCCGTAGCTACTTCTTACTATATGCTGATAGATTTAGCTTTAGCTCCAATCAAAAAAGAAAAGCTTATGCATGTTATTCAGTAAAATTTCAAAATTTTTAGTTCCTCGGTAAAATTTGCTCCAAATGGTCTGAGAATCGCGAAAGAACCAAAATAATTATGCGTGCGAAAATTTGGGAGCAAGAGTCATTTCCTCAGCACTGGCAAGAGGGCATTATCGTGAAGAAAGGAGATTTGACTGATTGTAATAATTGGGGTAGCATTAATATCCTTTGTGTCGTGATGAAAGTGTTTTCTAGGATAATTCTAGATCGTATAGTAGAGATGATAGATAAACTGCTTCGTCCTGAACAAGCAGGTTTCAGCTACTAGAGCCCAGAAGCCCTGCATCGTTCAAATCAACACCTCACGAATCATCATAGAGCAATCAGTCGAGATCCGCTCCCCGTTGTATCTCCTGTTCATCGATTACAAAAAAGCATTCGATTTCCTAGATAGAGAATGCATATGAGCTGAATTGAAAAACTCGGGTGTACCCAACAAAATCATATCACTGATACGCAAGAGTTATGAGGGTTTCAAATGTAGCGTACTTCACGACGTCAACTTGTCTGAACCTTTTGAGACACTTTTAGGTGTGAGACAAGGCTATTTTTTTATCGTTCTAGATGGAGTGGCAATACGAGCAACAAAAGACAAGGCTAGGCACGAGGAATCATTTGGAACCTACTCATACCGCGAGTGAGATTGGAGTCACTAGATTTTGCTGACGATAAATGTGAGCTAGCACATAAGCTAGTGGACATGCAACATAAAGTGAACGACCTAGAACGAGAGTCTGCTAAAGTTGGCCTTAAAATCAACGTTAGCAAGACGAAAGAAATGCGCATAAATACAGACTCCAATCCTCCTCTGATGCTCGCAAACAACACCATAGAGCGAGTAACGCAATTCCAGTATCTGGGGAGTATTGTTAGCGAAGACGGCGGTGCAGCTAAAGATGTTGAAACCAGGATTAGAAAAGGACGTGGTGCATTCATTGTCCTTAATCGTATATCGCACTCTTCGATCTATAGCACTAGAACTAAAATCAACATATTTAGATCATGCGTAGTCTGTATGGTTGTGAGACCTGGCTCGTCTTTGCTAAGTGCCTAAAAACAGTTCCTATGCTAAATTTAGTATATCATGCTTCAAGTGCTTTCACTACCGGCTTTCTTGGATAACTCTATAATACTGTTCTTCCAAATTTGCACACATGAGTTTTGACCAACCACAATAAATAAAAAAGAAAAGCTATATATAATCCAGTTTTTGGTTTCCTAACTTTTTTCCTCAGTTTTTCCTCAATTCTTCCTTAGTAAATTCTTACTCTCACCTTAAGAACTCTTTAGTAAATAATTGTGAATTCTATGATTCTCTTTCTGAATTTCCTCCCACTTCTTATCTCTTCATAGGCTCCTTTTTTTTCCTTAGCACCTCCTCAATATTTCCTTAAGATCTACATAATACATGTTTTTTCTTTTTACTTTAGAGCCTTCTTCAGCTAGTTGGCGTTTCAAGGCCTTCTTATTACCTAATTAGTTTCTTCTCATTACCTCCTTCACATGTGGAAGTAAAGAGGTGGTAAGTGGACATTACCACATCCTTACTTCCACGTGTTTTACTTTTATATTCATTTTTCCGACTTTTCATTGTGTAATTTACACATCATAATAATTTCCACATTTCATGTTCGTGGAACGAAATTGTACCTATTTTAGTCGATTTTTTTTTAAATTGCTACAGCATCGAAATAAAATCTCCCTGCAGATTTCCCAGCGCACCGCACCCCCACAGCATAGCAACACAACCCAATAAACCTACCAATTCCTATTTTATTATACGTTGTAATTCTATTTTGTAATTCAATTCCATTTGATTTATATAATCGTGTGCGGTGAATTTATGTATTTGAATCGATCTGAATGTTAACAGAGTCTTTTTTGCATTAAAAAAAAGTTTTCTTTAGGGATTTAATTTGGAGTAAAAAATGTAATAAAAACTCATAAAGTCGCATAGCATAACAGTGAAGAGAAAATGAGGGAAAAAAGTTTTTTTTTCCAGAATTTATCTGACATGATTTTAAATTAAATTTGAATGGAATGGAAGGTAGAATTTATTAAAATTCATAAATTGACTTCATTAAGATGTGAGAACTCGTGAATGGCAAGTGGGACGGATAGGGAAAATTAACAGGTCAAATTTGTGGACCCTTCTCAAAAACATTGAAGAGAAAATGGTAAATATGTCAGAAATGGCATTCTTCGAGTTCGAGCCGAGAGTCAAGTGATATATTTGTACACAGTAAACACTTAAAAATGTTTGTTTCATTAAATTATATACGGTTCACAGAGGCGGGGGGCTTTATTTTGAAAAGGGGTTGATTTTGTGTCATTTTATATACTTTATATTGATCAAGAATGGGAAAAAAGAAAACAAAATCGGTCGTTTAGAAATAATGTGAGGTTAGGAGATGAATTCGCCGTGAAATTAAATTCGATTTTCTTCCCAGTCTGTTGTTGAAATTTGTCTGAAATTTAGAAGATTACAGACTAAATCTAATTTATAGCATTTTTAGGATTTATTTTGTATTCGCCGCAAAATTTTGTAATGTATTGCAATGTCATATTTATTTCGCCACTTGTTCGATTTGCGTTTTAGAGCTATGTCCATTATTTAAGATTAGAAAATATTTTCAAAATATTTTTCATCAACGTATTTTTTTAAACGTTTTTGCCAATAAAACTGAATTCGCCGTTTATTACCATATAATTTGGAGGCCAATATTATGCAACAAAACCCCATTAACATGAAAAATATTTCTCTGCATAGCTTTTCCGTAACATTTTTTCCATGATCTCATATTACATTTAATATAAACTAACTTTAATTAAGTAAAGCCATTTCTGAAAGTATTCATAAAATTTCCCCTTCTTAAGAAAAATATAAAACTCTATTTCAAAGCGAAGGCTTATTTGAAGGTCTCTATAAAATTTTCCTTTCCTTAGAAAAATTTAAAGCTTATTTCTAAGCAAAGCTCTATTTGAAGGTGTTCATAGAGTTTTCCCTTTTTTAGAGAAATATGAAACTTACTTCTAAGCAAAGCCCTTTTAGATCGTCTTCCTACAATTTTCCCTTCTTTAAAAATATATAAAACTTATTTCTAAGCGAAGACCTATTTGAAGGTCTTCATAGAATTGTCCCTTCTTTAGAAATTTTTTAAACTTAATTCCAAGCAAAACCTTTTTTGAAGGTCTTCATAGAAAACTCTCTTCTTTAGAGAAATTGAAAGTTTATTTCTAAGCGAAATTATTTGAAGGTTTTCATAAAATTCTCCCTTCTTTAGAAAACTATAAAATTTATTTCTAAGCAAATCTCTATTTAAAGGTCTTCATAGAATATTCCCGTTTTTAGAAAAATATAAAACTTATTTCTAAGCAAAGCTCTATTCAAAGGTCTTCATACAATTTTCCCTTCTTTAGAAAAATATTAAGTTTATTTATAAATGAAGCCCTATTTGAAGGTCTTCATACCATATTCCTTTCTTTAAAAATATCTAAAACTTATTTCTAAGCGAAGACCTATTTGAAGGTCTTCATAGAATTGTCCCTTCTTTAGAAATTTTTTAAACTTAATTCCAAGCAAAACCTTTTTTGAAGGTCTTCATAGAAAACTCTCTTCTTTAGAGAAATTGAAAGTTTATTTCTAAGCGAAATTATTTGAAGGTTTTCATAAAATTCTCCCTTCTTTAGAAAACTATAAAATTTATTTCTAAGCAAATCTCTATTTAAAGGTCTTCATAGAATATTCCCGTTTTTAGAAAAATATAAAACTTATTTCTAAGCAAAGCTCTATTCAAAGGTCTTCATACAATTTTCCCTTCTTTAGAAAAATATTAAGTTTATTTATAAATGAAGCCCTATTTGAAGGTCTTCATACCATATTCCTTTCTTTAAAAATATCTAAAACTTATTTCTAAGCGAAGACCTATTTCAAGGTCTTCATAGAATTTTACCTTCTTTAGAAAAATATTAAACTTAATTCTAAGCAAAATCATTTTTAAAGGTTTTCATAGAAAATTCCCTTCTTTAGAGAAATATAAAAGTTATTTTTAATCGACGTCCTATTTGAATATAAAGTTTGTTTTCTAAGCAAAGTCTTATTTGAAGGTCTTCATAGAA
>JXPH01004718.1:7636-18146 GCA_001014845.1 Mochlonyx cinctipes | reverse complement strand
CAATTACCAGACTTTCTTGGATAACTCTGTAAATACTTTTCCGATCCTCTACAAAATTTGCAAATATCATCTTTGTCAAAGTCTCAATCCAGTTCCTGTCACAAAGTATACAATAAATATGATGAAGAGCTACATAATCGACTTTGTGGTTTCCTAAGTTTTTCTAATAAACTGCCTTTAGAAATTTAACTGAAGAATTTAATATTTGATATCAGTTTTTCATTCCCGAATGTTTTTTGTTGACAATTCATATCTTTGTTTTCACCATCTGCTTCCTACATAAATTTGAGGCGATTCTGAATACACACAGGCTCTTCAAGTGAAGGAAAAATGCTTCATCCATCTCTTATCTGTGGTTCGTTTTGGTTTTTCTCTTTCAAAAAAAGGTCCCTTACCTGCGGGTTTTCATGTCAGTTGAATCTTTTTCTCTAAATAATGAATCTTTTATGACAGCACTGGTGTATCGTGTTTACTGTTCTTGCCATCATGTTTCATGTTCAACCAACGCCAAAAAAGTCAAGACTAATCAGAAAAGAGAAGAAAAGCTTTTCGTTTGATCAATCATGCAAGCAAATGATAGCATCGTAGTTTTATCTTCTCTCCCATCGTTTATTTTTTCTAGTTTTCAGTTTAGTTATATATCAGAAATGAATTCTGGTGAAATTTCTACGGTTGACATCCTATTTTTGCGAATTCTTAACCATTGGAAACTTGTCTTGGCGATGCCATTCCCTTCAACAAAGGTTTTTTCTCTTCTTTAAGTAAGATTATCTCAGCAGATATGATGCCGGTCGTTTAATAGGATATTATTTCATTCTACTTTAAGCTTTTCTTTCTTTCTTCCATCATATCTATGGATAGAAAAGAAAAGCTTATGTATTCAGTAAAATTAGAAAATTTTTAGTCCCTAATGTTGCTCTGGAACGTGAAAAAACAAAAAAGAATGTTTGTGTGTGTACTGTATGCTCGTTAACTTACTTAATTTCAATCGATTTGGCTGAAATTGTGTGTGAGGACTTTCCCTGTTCAAAAGTAAGGTATGGGGTCCCCATACAAACTCACAAGGATTTTCCAGAAATTCTGAGTTCTGATGATTGGAATAAGCTCAAATTTGGAATATAAGCTTTTGGTAAGTATTCAAGGACAGTTTCTTAAAAAAATTGACCTTAGGACATTGGGATCTGAGAGCTCGTAGACGCAAGAAACATCCAGAATCCTTGAGTTCTAGTGATCGGAGTGAGCTCAAATTTGGAATATAAGGTTTTGGTAACTGCCCAAGAACACTATGCCAAATTTCCTATAAAATTAGCCATTTCGTGTGCTTCCAATTTCCAAACTTTGTTGGATAACTCTGTAAATACTTTTCCGATCCTCTTCAAAATTTGCACATATCATCTTTGTCCACGTCTGAATCCAGTTCTCACCATAAAATATACAATAAATAAAAAAGAAAAGCTATATAATCCACTTTGTGGTTTCCTACGTTTTTTCCATTCCACCATCCTCATGCAAATATTGAAATTGAAATTGCAAATATGAATGGAAAATGGGATTAAAATTATTTCCCTTGTCAGAAAAAGATCTGGGGGCCTCTGGCAAGATTTCTTTTGAACGCCATAGTTATTGAATTTATTTTTACTTGGATTTTTAACACCTAGAAAATTTATAAATAAAACTATGAGGAAAATGGATTGCTGAAAAATTTTGTTAGCTGTACTCTTCTTGAATGAAATTTACTGTGGGTGTTGTGGAGCAAAAGGTCGACCTGAAAAGTACCAAATAGTTACTTTGACACCAGTGCTGTAAGACGATCCTGGCCCAAGTTATGGACCTTTTCATATATTTTGTTTCAAAGTCTTATATCTCAAAAACTACTGCTTCGATACCAGTACGAATACCATCAGTGGATAGGCAATTATGTAAGCTGTCTATCGATACCCTAAAAATAATTATAGTTCCAGCCACTTTTGAGATATTGAGGTTTAAACACAAATTTTCCGTATTTTGCCTAGTACAGTTTCCGAACAGTGTATAAGTTTTTGCCTTTAGCTAGTTTTTTGCTAGATCACAATAGTACCACCTATCGGATAATTTGATTTAGAAGCGATGTTTATAGCTTTAACATATGTGCTAAAGTTAGCTTGTGGGTTAAGAACTATTTTAAAGGTGATTTTTGTATTTTCATGTCAGTTCACATGGTGTTGCTATCAACCAATGAAATCCAGCCAATTACTCCTGAGGGTGAATTTCCACCCTTTAACTTTTTATTCAAAAATGAAAATTTTTATATGAACCAAAAATAGTATAAATAAGAAATAGGTGATAAGTTTTTGTAGTCTAAACTGTACTAACTTTGACAGGTTGGTGAACTAGGACCTAATTGAATAATGATTTTGGTAGTTTCATGCCAATCCACAATGGTGGTGCCAAAGGTTACCTTTGTTTAAAAGCATTGTAAGGTTTTAACAGCTTGTAACTTGAAATAAATCCATTTTAAATCACGTTTTGGATCCCTAGGAGTCATTTCCGACCGAAATTGGGTGGACGTCTGTTAGTTGGTTTGGCGATCCGTCTATTCGTTTGTCTGCAACTTTTCTATGTCTCAGGAAAACTCCTAGACGGTTTGTCCGATCGAGCTGAAAGTGTGCAGGACACGTGATCCATTCATATGAGAGCCCAATCAGACAATGGCTTCTGTGTGTCATTTTATTTAAATTTGAAACACAAATTTGCATAATCTTAGGCAAATTTAGTTGAAGTTTATAAAATCTTTAAATTTGATTTTAGTGGAACACAAATTGCATAATCTGTAGGCGTTTATTAAAGCTATCAACTATTAGACCCCTCCCACATGAAATTTAATTTGAAAAGAAAAATTTAGATTAAAGAATAGAAAACTTCGACTTCTATAAGTTAAATATTTATCGAAGTTAAAGTCGTGAAGCCGAATCGGCCTGGCTCTTTATTTTTATTTTGTTTCTTCTGGGTCAATGAGTTACGTTCATCCCATTACAATCAGGGTTTTAAAAACATTCCATAATCTCCACACTTCTACTTTGTTAGCCGAAAATCTTGAAAGCATTTCCAATTTCCCACCAAACTTGAACTTTTCCACTGATTCTCATTTTTGGTATTTGCTCTCCACTCTTCTTCTATACTCACGATAAATTATGTTGAGCATCTCATTAAATCCAGCATTTTTCAACAAGATTAAAATACCAAGTGATGAGAGATGAACGAACAAAAGAAAATATCGATAACAAGAAGAAGACTTTTCCGTTTTTCTTCACTATCACAACACCGCACAGCACATCACATGATAATGTAGAGGGTACTTGAAATATTCATTATCGATGACAATCATGGGACCGCTTCAAGTATATTATTATCAACTACAATAACGTATGTAAAAAGGTACGAGAGCAAGGTTTTACGTAAACGACCTACATCCATCAAGCAACAAGAGAGATTTGAGTGAATAAACATAAAATTAACGAGAAATTTTATATGTTTTGCCACAAAATTTATGACACCGTCATTTTTCAGCATAAAATTGGTGATTAATTATTAAAATTAGATCACAATTCACAATAGAAGCATTAAGATATGAAGAATATTAAAATATCAAATTCTAATCATTGAGGTTTGAACTTTGAACTCTTTTCTTTTTCTCCTTTCGTCCTTTCCTCCTTTTATCCGGTCAAATACTCATCCTTTCAATCTGCCACCCTTTCAGTTTTTCATCCTTTCAGTATTTCATCTTTTGAGTCTTTCATCCATCATTTTTTCATCCTTTCACTATTTAATCCTTTCAGTCCTTCATCTTTTCAGTCTTTCTTCCTTCCACCCATACTATCCACATATTCTCACATTTTCATGCGTATCAGTATGTGAGCTTGCTTTTTTATCTCTTGGCAGTCTGTCATCCTTTACTTTTTATTCTTTCCCCTTTTTATCATTTCTTAGTTCGATCCTCGCATTCTTAATTCTCCTACGGAATAAAGCATAATCTTAAGTTACCATACTACTCGCATACGCTCATACTTTTATACGCAGTATGTGGGTAGAACAGTGGCCCAGAATAGCCGACCTCGTCTGATTTTAAATCTTTCAATTCTACTTCCTCCAAAAAAAATTTGTATTAGCCGATTTTGATAAAAAAAATTAAGTAAGAGTAGCTATATATTGTATAAATATTTTCTGAGTTTTTTAGCTCAATCGGTCCAGTGGTTCTACAGATATAGGGCTGGGAACATGCAAACCTCTTGAAAATTCAAGTGGCCCTTAACGATATCTTCGGTTTAAGTCATCCGATTAAGCTGAAAATTGGTGTATAAGATTTTTTTAGTAAACTCATAAATCTCAAAATCTGAATCCAATTGGTAAAAAAAAATGAACAATTATAGCTACTCTCACTTAATTTTTCATCAAAATCGGCTTGCTTGTACACAAAAATTTAGCCAGTACAAAACTGAAAATTAGGTGATTTTTTCGACTTTGAAAGGCTATGGGAAGCGGACACTAAATTTAGTCCACAAAACCAAGAAGATAAATCATTTATTAATGAATTTCAAATATTTTAGGTAATTAATATCTCAAAAACGAGTTCAGAATTATTGTTCATTTTATGGTCAAAACCCCCTTTTTTGTTGTCCTAATTTTTTTGGATCGGGCTCAAAATTTTGGGAGAAGTATAGAATTAAAAAACGAAACTTTGAAGGGAGCAAGACTTAAAATCAAACAAAGTCGGCTATTCTGTGGCCATCTTAGTGGGTAGTACGCGGTAGTATGTTTACAGTAGGCCTATTGTAGCGTATTGTTAACATACCCACATACTCTCATATTTATAAAATACATGAATGAGTAAATGAATAGTATGGTAACAGTATGTTGTTAGAAGTATGTTTTTGCCTCTTGGTAATCTGTTATCTTCACCATTTATCCTTTCTTCTTTTTATCGTTTCATCCTTCCGTCCTTGCATACTTCATTCAGCAAAAACGTGTACTGTTAACATACTACCAGGATAGTTTCATATTTGTATGCGCAGTATTTCAAAAGTATGTCAACAGTATGCTTTTTAACCCACGGGCACCTTTTCATCCTTTCTTCTTTTTATCGTTTCATCCTTCCATCTTCCCTATGACAAAAAAGCATACTGTTAGTATACTACCCGCATACTCATATTTTTATGGACAGTATATGCTGTAGTAGGTTAACAGTACACTTTTTTACCAATGGCACCATTATCTTTTTTACCATTTAAACCTTTAGTCTCCAGCCTTCACCCTTTTGCCCCTTCATCCTTCTACACTTACATCATTCAAAAAGTTATTTTTAATGAAAAATATGTTTTGCCAAAGCCAGAACATCGTAAACTGTAACCTAATCCTGTAGACAAAAATGACAATCAAATATTAATTTTGAACAGCAACAACATGAGTAGCATTAGCTTAGCATGTTTTCATAATATCATTTAAATTGCTCCTCAAATAAAATAAAATTTGTTATACAGGTATATTCTCGTTAATTGGAAGTCGCTCGGGACCGGCTTCCAATTAGAGAGAAGAAATTTCATGGATCAAGATAGCAGAGAAATTAATGAATTAAGGGAGGTTCCAATTAACGAGAATATACCCGTACAACCTTTATAAAGTCGTCATTTTCTTTCGTACATCAAAGTATGTTTTTGAAGGAATTACATTTCTAAAATAAAGTTCTCAGAACAAATAAAAGTTTTTCTTTCGTAATTAGCTCAAAGTCATCAACTGGAGTACCAACAGAGAAGAAAAGAACCCCCAGCTCGTTACTAAGTGCAATAATGAGGCATTAAATAATGAAAAACTTAAATTATTTGCTTCTGCGAGCATGTAATCAAGAAGAAACGTAAAATATAAATAGGGAAAAATGGGGATATTTGGATTTACTCCCGTTCGAAAGTCGTTCGGCTAAAGTACGTTCAGTCGAAAAGTCGTTCGGTCGAAGCATATTCGTTCGAAAAGTCATTTGGTCAAAACCCATCTGATAGAATTTATGAGAAATAAGGGAAACTTCGTGGGAAATTATTCAAATTTTTTGGAAATGGTTAGAAAGAAGGAAAATTTCTTGTGGAATTATTTAAATTCGAACAACTATGGCATTCGACCCATCGACCGTTTGATAGAATTTTACAGAAAAAAGGAAAACTTCTTTAGAAATTATTCAAATTTCTTAGGAATGGTTAGAAAAAAGGGAAATTTCTTGAGGAATTATTTAAATCCGACTGACCTTGGCATTTGACAGAATCACCATGACATTCGACCGAATGACCAGCCTCCGGAAGGCCTTCGACTGAATGACTTTCGGCCGAACGGCTGCCACCCAAATTGGTCAATTAGACCGCAAGGAGTTTTAGATGGCACTTTGTTAAGAAAATTAAACAAATTCTTGAATTTGGTTTACACACAGACTGTCATTATGGTTAGGGCCTTGAAATTGACTCACAACTCAAACTGGACCCAAGCTTAAATTTTTAGCTAGGGGTCTGGAGGCTCCACATGTAAACTCAGCAGCTTTTTTCGTAAATCTTGAGGAATAACTATCGGATTGAACTCAAATTTGGTGTAGGTATATGTTTTTGATAGATTCTTAAGTAAGGTACAAATTCAAGGTTTCAAATGTCCCATATAGCCACATTCTCCCCTAAAAAAATGTGCTCAATGTATTTATTCTTCATTTTGTTACTTTATTTTCAATTCATTTTTACTTTTATATAACAAGAGAAATTGTGGTTTTTGTGAAAATCGAAAATCCTAATTGAAATTTTCCTCCTGGCGTTCACTAGGGATGTAAATATATTTCGTCTGGAAAGATATTTCAGATTTTATATCGAGTAACCCAATGCAAAATCTCGATATTCTGATCCAGCTAAATATTTTTTTACATCCCTAGAAGGAGTAAAAAATTACGATTTGGGGAAAAGTTTTTCTTCCTAAGAATAATAAATGCAGTTTAAATTAAAAAAGAAAATGTGACGTCAATTCAGGTGACACATAAGAGGGTTTGATATGCGAGGGTGATGTTCATGTGCTGCACATTCCAAAGTTTATTTTTGTAACAAAACAACCAATCAATCAATAACTTGGGAAAATTTATCAACGATGAAAGAAAGAAGAAAATAGAAAATTGTAACATATTACAGTATCATGTGGTGCTTTTGTAGGTTATGCTCAATTGTGATCCAATAAAAAGACAAAAATTCTAAAAATAACCTTTTTTGAAATTAAATTTTTATTCTTATCCTACCCCAATTTTAAGATAATGCTTTCATCTTGTACTTTTCTATACTCACGGCACTACTTGTACAAGATGGAAATTTAATGGCTGTTTCATCTATAGTTTTGGTCCCTAATAATCGCAATCCATATACAAATTTAGGTCCCCCGCATTTTATCGTTCTATATACAAAGTTTAATTGATAAAGTGTAATTTTGTAACATTATCTCAAATTTGAAAGATATGTTTTAATGTATCTTGTGAAGTTTTCTTGAGGTTCAGAATGCAGACTCCCTACACAACGTATTTGTACATAATACACTCAGAAAATAAAGATGTAGGCAACAAAGTGTATATAGCTTTTTTATTTTTTGTATATTTTATGATGGGAACTGGATTTGGACTTGGACAAAGATCAAAAGTGCAAATTTTGAAAAGGATCTGTAAGCTTTACAGAGTTATCCAAAAGTCTGGTAGTTAGGAGCATCTGAAATGGATGATATCATACCAAATTCGGCATAAGAATTGTTCTTGGGCACCTGTCAAAAGCTTATGTTACAAATTTGAGCTCGTTCCGATCACTAGAACTCAAAAATTTCGGAAGTTCCTGGTACACAGGAGCCCCCAGATCTCGATGTCCTGGGGTCAAACTTTTATAGGAATTGTACTTGGGCACTTATCACAAGATTATGTTCCAAATTTGAGCTCATTAGAACTCAAGAATTTCAGAAGTTCCTGGTACATAGAAGCCCTCTGATTCCGATGTCCCTGGGTCAATGTTTTGTAGGAACTGTTTTTGAGCACTAAACAATAGCTTGTATTTCACATTTGAACTCATTGTGGTCACTATGTAGAACTTGAAAGCTCTGGATGTTCCTGGCTCATAGGAGTCTTCAGAACTCTGACGTTCCAAGGTCGAACATTTTTCAGAACTTTTCTTGAATACTTACTAAAAGATTATGTTCCAAATTTTAGCTCATTTCAAGTATTAGAACTCAAGATTTCTGAAAAATTCTAGTGGGTTTGTGTGCGAGCCCCCAGACCAGGCGGTGGTTCGATTTGGCCCATTAACGAATTCGTCCTTACTTTTGTTGAGAAAAGCCTCCACACAAAATTTCCGCCAAATTGGTTGAGAATTCGTGTCGAGGACACTGACACACAGATAGACACACAGACATACCGACACAACAGATATTTTTCTGGTTTTTTCACGTTTCAGACCATTTGGAGCAACAATTCCCGAGGAACCAAAAATTTTCAAATTTCACTGAATACATAAGCTGATCTTTTCTATCTATAGATTAGATATGAGAGAGAAAGAAAGAACTAAACCGTATATTTTACAGACGAAAGACGTTGCATTGTGTGTCAATGTAATGAAATCCAGTGCATTAAACGGACGTCATTCAACGTTTCAATTTATCATAAAAACCAAAAACCAGTTGATTTGATGGACAAAAGGACGGGGTGTGCATGTGCACCCGTGCATCGCTAGGGCACAGATTTTCTCCCGTCAAATTAACGGGAGTCTGTCCGTGAATCATTAGTGCATGAATGTTCACCCTTTAAAACAGAACATAATCTAAAAAAACAAACGGACGAAGAACCGTCGATTTCAATATCACTGACCCATTAATGTGATGGGTGTTTATCTGTCCAATTCACTGGCGTCACCACAAAACTGTAAAAACTATTTAAGAGTGTTATTATGAAAATATCAACCAAAAAACAGATGGTTTCATGGATGTCATCCGTGAACCACTGGCCAATTTGACGGGTATGCGTCAGTGCACTACTAGCTCCCGAATTTTTGTACGTTCATAGACCACTGGTCTACTGGTTTCACCCGTCAGTTTGACAGTTGTCGTTCGTTTGAGAAGAGAGAGTCCGAAAACCTATTCTCATCTCATCAGCGCTAAGAAACAGCTGATATCGAACTACAACTCAAAACCCTTCAAGTCGAACATGAAAAATATTGTATCATTGATACATAAAAATATAAAAAATATATTTTGAACTGGTACACCCGTCCATTCGTTTGTTTTTTATAAAAAATAAAACCAGTTGACTTGACGGTTGTGCGTCAGGGCACGGGTTTTCACTTGTCAGTTTGAAGGGCGTGCGTTAGTGCACCTCTAATGCTCGGATGTTCATCAATCAAAACAGAATTTAATCTAAATGAACGGACGAAAACCCCTAGTTCCCATTAATGCTGAACCGTTGAATCTGTCAAATTCNAACAGAATTTAATCTAAATGAACGGACGAAAAACCCTAGTTCCCACCAATTCTGAACCGTTGAATCTGTCAAATTTACTGGCGTGAAATCAGTGGGCGTTTTTCACTTACGGGTGACGTCAGTACTCATTTATTACTTCAACTATGCACTACGAGCAATTCGTAAGCAGCATCACTGTATTTTATCTTCTGAGTGTAACGTTCAACGTGAAAAAAAAAACAAATAAAATTCAAAGATGTTTTCAACATTCTGTTGAATAACAAGGTAAACCACCAGTCTAAGCCATTATGAACAATAAATAACGTAAGAAGCTTCTTATTTTCTCTTATAGTAGGTACATAATGTACAAAAAGTAAATGCTTTTGTGCAAATAACAAAATCTCATTATGGTCCATCCAATCCTGCGATAATTTTTTTTTTTGGGAAGATCAAATTAGGACTTTTTGTTAAGCTGCTTCAACAAAGAAATAATTAAATTTTATTGAAACTCATGTTTCATGTAGCCTCCACTGGATTGCACTAGCAAAATGTGGAAGGGTGACAGGATAAAGTTATGGAAATGATGGTAAAAGGATAAAAGAATTTAAGTGAAAGAATGAAAGGATAACGGATAACCGCTCGTGGCCAACGAATAAATGCTCATTGGGTCCTAGGGTCACTCTCATGAAGTCTAAAAATAGCTTTTAGGGTCTAAAAGCTATAACCATTTTAAGGACAGGGCTCTCCTATGGCCTAATTGGTCACAGAGTCCGAATCGAAAAAAGTTTTTCTAGGATTTATTCATATGATCAAAAATATAATAATACAATATGGCCTATAGTACCCTAGGGGGACCAGATGAGTCCTCATATTTAAGAAAACTTTCTTGGTTTAGTGGACCTACATTAGGGTGCTCCCAGAGTAGCCGACTTCGTCCAATTTTAAGTGTCACCTCCTCAAAAGTTTCGTCTTGCAATTCTATACTTCCTCCAAAACTTTGAGCCCGATCGGATAAAATTTGGGATGTGCTACCGGCCAAAA
>JXPH01004705.1:8556-19786 GCA_001014845.1 Mochlonyx cinctipes | reverse complement strand
GGTGTATGAATATTTCACAGACAGACTTTACTGTGTTCTATTTATAGAAATATCGATAATGCAGATTTATTACAAAATGAAAATCAATATTCCAATTCAATTAAAAACAGTAGCATCTACGGGAATCGAACCCGGAACCTAGTGGTTGTGAGGCTAGCGTGCTAACCACTCAACCACCCGGTCGTCTTACAAACTCCAAACAAAAATTTTTGTATTTAGAAACAGATTTTGTGATAGAAAATTCCATCACAAATTTTTGAAAGGAAAACAATGACCAATGACCAATGACAACAATTGACCCAATTGGATTGATGGATGGATGGATTAAAGAAGGGAGTGGGCTACCAAAAAAGCTGATCAGCAAAAACTCGCACGTAGGTTGGCCCTTTGTACTCAAACCCCTGGTGGGAAGGAAAAAGGGTGTGGGAAGGTTATGGGAAAGTAAGAATAAAAAAGTTTATTATGAATTATTCACAAGGGCAGATTGCAAATAACAATGAATTTGCATATCTTGCTTATATTTAAGCTGGAATAAGCCCGCGTGTCAATGGTGAAATCACACAGAATCCGCTTACGCTTAACTGCGGAAACAGGACTATTACAAATAACGTTGGAAGACGACTCGCTGTCCTCACCACAGAAACGACAGAATCTCGATGTTACGAGCCTCATCTTTTGTAGATGGTCATTGAGTCTGCAATGACCAGTAATGCAGGATACGATTTGACGTAAGTGATTTCTGTCCAAGCTCATTAAAATTTTTGAGATGGATAGTGAAGGTTGTTTTATGAACAACCTGGAGTCCTGACAGCTGTCAAGGGACTGCCAGTACCTAGTATGCTCGTTCAACGACCATTCTTCTATTTTGGAAATGAACCACCTGTTAGAAAGAGCCAGAACAGGTTCCGGAGTTATGCATGTTTTGGACGACCAAAATATCGGCTTTTTCGTTGCCATATATATCTGAGTGGCCTGGCACTCAGAGGACCAGGACTTTATTGCAATTAGCTAGTTCATCCAGAGATTTTATACAACTGAGTCTACCGTGAATGAGCACAGCGCTTTTAAGACAGCCTGGCTATCAGAGCAGATGGTTATAGTTCTGTTTTGTACTGATCTATTTCACAACTCGTTTGCGCAAGCTTGAATTGCTAAAGCTTCTGCTTGAAACACTGAGGTGTTTCTACCCAGCGAAATTGAAATATCAATTTGAAGTTCCAAACAGTAAATGCCCGCACCAGCTAAACTTTCACAAAGGGACCCCTCCGTGAAAACAGTTATGTAGCCACGTAATTTGGGCAGAATCACATTGTTGAGCCAATGTTACAACTACTTTTAGAATTTGATCCTTCAGAGCTTGGATTGGTGGCATGTCTTCAAGAAGTTTACCCCATCGTCTGCTATGACCATAAACAGTTGGAGAAAAATTCTGGTCTTTCTCTAAACTGGGGATATTTCTTAATTATGTAACTTTTTTCTGCTGTCATAAAAAGGGACGTATCAACAACGGATAGTTTTTCTGAGTATTTTCTGTCTTTCAGATAATTTTGTAAAGCAAGGAAAAAGTGTTAATCCACCTTCTGATTTAGTATTTAATTATTACTCTTTTAAAATATACATTTTATCACATTATTGGAAATGTTAATCAAAAAAGCGAATTCATTAATGAGTTCATTTGCATTTTAAGAGCTTTAAATATAATTTAAGAAAAAGTGTTTAATTATTATTTTTAGCTTGAGATTGAGCTGTGATTCAAGTCACGCAATTTCAATATTTTATAACAAAGTGTTTTTGTATTATAAATTTTTTTTCATTAAACGTTTGTATGGCTATTTGTTTTCAATTTCATAGGCATTGTAGGAATTTAGTTGAATATTAACGGGTAACAAATATTTACAATGTGTATTGTTTAATGTTTTGCACCTTAACTTAAGAAGCTCCTTGAATAAAGATTTAAGGGATGCTTTAAAGATATCAAACGGACTTGACAAAAAATTATAGCATGAATTTTCTTTATAAAAAATATCTCTACTTCTACTAGATCACTTTTTGTAACATTTGTCTTGTTTAGTGTAAGAGCAAAGATGAAAGGATTAACTTTATTTATATCTTTATTTTATCAAGACAACACCCATTTGAAATGCCGGAATTATAGACAAAAAGATATTGTTTCAAGTACAAAATTAAAAAGCTCTCTTAAAAACGAAAGACTTATAAGGTGGCATTAAGCGACAAACCCCAATTTGAATAACGATAACATTATTAATCAAACTCTAATTTTAAATCCTTTATTTACTTATGTTTTGTTTGCCATAAAGCTAAACCTTAGTTAAAATCATATCAGAATAATGAATGATTTTGCAAAATTCACAATTGAAATGCCAGCATTTCAAGGCTGTAGCAGAACAATGCTTCATCGTAAGCAAGGTCTTCAACAAGTCATAATCATGCTCGAAAATCTCCATAAAAAATCATTAGTCTAAAAAAAGTATGATATTGAAAAGTGAAGAAAAACCGGACCTAATAACTTAGATTATTTGATCTAAATACCACAGCATCTTAGACACTAATTTAAACAAATTGCTCGTATTAGATTAGCCAAAGAATAATTTCCATTACGAAAAAGATAAATGATTTCATTTAAATTAAATTACATTAAAATATTATAAACATACAATCTTTATGCATTTCTGCTCTCTCAAGTCTTGTACTTTGGCTCTGCTACAGCAAAAGCTAAGAAGTGAAGAAAAAAATTGATATCGAAATGATCTCTGAATACCTTCTAATTGAATTTAATAAAATTATACAAAAACAATAATTAATATAGCACATACTAAATGTTGCTTGTTTGCTTGTTACCTACAGTTTCCATCTACTTATTTGCTATGCAAATTGGAAGAAAACTATTTTTTTCCTTTCCTACATCCAATTTAGCGACTGTACGGAAAGAACTAAACTGAAATAAATTAAAAAAGAAATAATTACAAGATATTAATCTTTTTCTCTACAGTGAACACGTGTTTTGAGTTTACCTTTTTTTCTTCAACTTGTTGACTCAGATGTTGGCGCTTTTGCAATAATTTGTTTTATTGGCGACTTGTGCTGTAGGTGAAATCTTCTTATATTGCTATAAGTTGCAATTTTGTACTACTCCAACATATTACAGTAAGTATAAATCATGGTAGGTCTAAGCAAAATTAAGCCGAACGAAATTCTATATCCTTGGGATTTGGAATCAATTGGGTGTTGTTCTGGAGTGGATAGATGGATGAATTTTTGCTGCCTCTTGCACGAATGCTCCAAAGTGGGACCCTATTGAAAAGCTAAATTTTTTTTGCAAAAACTGAAACAGTATAAAAAACTCTATATATAATAGGCTAGAAAAGGATTCTGACACAAAAACTCCTGGTAGTGCTTCTTAAGAAACCCCATTCAGCAGCATAATTCTCCTTGGTTGCTGAGATATAAGCATTTTTATTTTGTTGGCATATTACTTGCAAAATACACAAGATTAATTCAAAATTAACTTCAGCATAATTTTGGTTTTTGCAATGACGCCACTTCATTAATTCGCTCATACCTATCCAATAGGTTACAGTGTGTCTGCATCGATGAGGTCCTTGCTGAGCTGTGTTCTGTTCCTTGTGGGGTGCCGCAAGGCTCAATACTCGGTCCTATTTTATTTTCTCTTTTCATAAATGACCTACCCGATGTTGTTCAGAACTGNTACCCGATGTTGTTCAGCACTGTAACCTTCACATGTTCGCTGATGATGTACAACTTTATTTTGCTGACAAACCAAACTGTCTTTACGAAATGTTCTTTAAAATAAACCAAGACTTAATAAAAATTGCACGACGTAATGGGTTTCTTCTGAACGCTTCTAAAACTAAAGCTCTGCTTCTCAACTGTAGTCGTCGTAAACTCAGGTGTCCGACGCTGTTTTTAAGAACACGAACCTATCGAATTTGTCACGCAAGCTAAAAATCTTGGAGTTATATTCGACACTCAGCTGAAATGGGACGTTCACATTGGAGTAATGTGGGGTAAAATCTGTGGAGCCTTGCGCTCTCTCAGACAATCTTCCTTTTATCGCACAACCGGAATCCAGCTGAATCTTTTCAAATCCCTGATTTTGCCACACTTGCTCTACTGTGATGCAGTTTTCAAAAATGCTAGTGAAGCTGCGATGAACAAGTTAAAAGATGCGGTAAATAGATGTGTGCGCTTTGTCTATCGACTAAGACGACGTTACTCTGTATCTCACCTTCAAGCTAACTTATTGGGTTGTTCTTTTGAAAAATTTTATGAGCTTAGGAGTCTTCATCAAAACTAAATCTCCTCACTATGTGTATAGTAAACTGCAATTCTCCTCAATTATGGACGGGTCTAGGGCTTACTCAAGACTTTTATTGCCTAGGCACAGTACTGCATTTTATAACGGTACAATTTTTGCTCGTGGTGTTGCCAAATACAATTCTTTGCCATTGCCAATTAAGAGAAACAGAACTCTATCAGGTTTTAGGAAGGATTGCACCACATATTCAAACAACAATTAAATCTTTTTATGACATATTCAATGCCAATGCTAATGAAGGATTGGGAGTGGAAACATGGGATGACTTTGTCTGCTGGAGCTGAGCGGGTTGTATTAGGTTTGCTATTATAATTAAGAAGATATATGTAAACTACTTAGATTTGCCAGATTATGACGTAATCAACAAACGAAATGTATATTTTAAAAAGCCTTTTGGCTTTACATGCATTTATTAATGAACAAAATTTAAAATTTATGATAGCTGACCTCAGTATCTTTCA
Source organism: Mochlonyx cinctipes (assembly GCA_001014845.1). Lineage (NCBI taxonomy): Eukaryota > Metazoa > Arthropoda > Insecta > Diptera > Chaoboridae > Mochlonyx > Mochlonyx cinctipes. The sequence continues at coordinate 14,968 of JXPH01004705.1, read as the reverse complement.
ATTGATAGCTTAACCTACGAATCATGTTAGTCTAGAGATAATGGAACAATGGAAGCACAAAATACCAGGAGTTCAACTGTTCAACTGTATTTTTGGCGCTCCAAATTGAAAAGAATCTGGTTTACAAGATATGTGCAAAAAATTTAAATTGTTAATATCTCAGCAACCAAGAGGAATTGAGGATGATACTGCTGTATAGCGGTTTATCTTAAAAAGTACAAGGGCTTTTCGGGTCACAACCCTTTTCCGGTCTGTAGAATAAATAAATATAACTTAATTAAGAATTTCAAATCAATTTGCTAAATTACATCTCATCAAACGTATAGATAACCTTATTATCGATGCTACGAAAACTATTAGCAATAGTGTTAAAGTCACCTACAAGCCTTCGTTTGACGTGGCTTTATCGATCGAGACAAATACAATTTTTTGTTACAGCATCCCTGAATGGATTTCTGATAACTTTAATATTTAAACCAAGGCAGTTGAAATTTCAGCGGAATCCACATGAGCAAGCACGTCAGATTGTTCGTTGGCCACCACATTAAAGTCCCAAGCAACCAAATCAGTATGAAGTGATTGCTGCGAGAAAGCATTTTGGTACCAATTACCAATTTAGAATTTAACCAATAGTGATACTACACGTTCAGTAAACAAGTTACCTAAACAATAGTAAGCATAAGCTAGAATGGCAAAAGTTTCAGCCGGCATAAAGTCTAAAAATTTAAGGCTAAACCGGTTTGTACAGGTTCCAAGGGGTCATAATCCTTTGCTATATATTCCCAAGCGTTTAAATTTTAGTTTATTTTGAAATCAATCAAATAAAGTTTGACTTTTGGAAGCCGGACTTGGATTCTTTGTGTTATTGCTTCAGGTTTATAGAATTTTCTCCCGGAAAAAAAATTTTCATTCGGAAAATTACTAACTAACTATCTATAAAATATGGTACTGTGCTCGGATATTCAAAACTCATACTATTGTTCACACTTATTTTGACAATGAAAAAAATTAGTGGATTTAACGGAATTCAAAAAAAGTGGAGGACAAGACGAGCCCGTATATATTGTTTGCAGACCGAGCACGTATATAAACTAGTACTGGACGCTTGGTTAATTTTCGAAGTTTGTAGCAATGCAAGTTGAATATATTGGTATGATTGCTTCGCGATTGTTTTAGTATTGGTTTCGTGTATTTTTATCCAATTTGAACGACGACTCATTGTTGAAAATATAAAATCGTGGTTACCTGAGTATTTTATTACCACTGCTCTGGTTCATTATTTGACAGTTATTTTGTCTAACTTTTATTCTCTCAAATATTATAAAAATAAACTTCAAATTAATGTCACCTAAGTATGATAAAATTATGTATTTATGATTAATATGGGAATTTTTAATTGTTATATTTTGCATCAAAATGATGAAAGGAAGCCTTTAAACAGCACGCGCCACCGAAATTATTACTTTTTTGGAAAATATGTGTGGTGGTACGTTCCACAATGGAATAGGGTATGCCAAAAAATTTGATTTTGACTAACCCCGTCATGTTATTTTTACTGAAAGTTCTTTCAACTATTTTAATTGCATCGATCAGTAAATAATTTTACTAGACGGTTCTGTTTTGCTCACAAACAGTTTTTTCCAGTAAAATTAACGAAACAAATATTATTGTGAGCTAGCGTGTTGCAACTTCGGCTTTGGGGGGACGATGATTGATTGACAGTTTGGGAGACGGCACTAGCGGTGAAATATGTGAAAAAATGGGCGATCACAGGGTAAGGGGTTGCGAGAACGAATGATGGCTGGCAGTCGGTGGACGGCAGGGGTAATAAACGGCATTGGAACTGCTTGGTGGTGAGTCAGCGGACAACAGGGGAAATGGTAGCGCTGCGATGTGGTTGGCGGTGGCACGTCCCTCTCGATGAGAGGAACAAGAAAGCGAGGTGAGAGAGGGAAAAGGATAAGTGAGGCTTTGCTTACCAGGCTGGTGGCTGACTTCCTGTCTGGTGCAGCAACTTATCCAGGCTGGAGCAGGACGTCTTTCCTTCTCGGTTGCTGGTTTTGCTTCACGGCAGATGATGCCTTCTTTAGAGTTACGAACAATAGCAAAAATTGGATGCAATCTGAAAAATGAAACTCTTTTAGTCTTGACAAAGACTAATTTTGAAAGAGCACCCCCAACTTATGATAACACTGACAGACACTTGATTCGAAACACTGGATTTTTACTTATTTCTTAATTTCTAGATTCAAAAATTTTTATAACTAATATCCAATTCCATCTATTTCATTAAAAAAGCCTAAAACTCTGCCGTTGTGATTTATATTATTCTTTTTGCTCTATGAACAGCCGAAGGGTTAATAAAATGAAAAACTGTGTACAAGTATTAAAGATTTCCAGGATATTTTGCAATTGTTTTCAGATTTTTTATGGATTTTGTGATTTAGTGATTCAGTGCAGAGCTAGTGTGTTAACTCTTAAATAGTATCATAGAAATTAGATTCGCAAAATAAAAAAATGGGAAAAATATGTAATAGTTAGTCGGTGTAAATCTAAGCCTTCTACTAATATATAGTTAGCTGTAGACGTAAAGACAAGAACGCACTCTCGAATAAAATAAAAAACCTATCAATACCAATACTACCATGTGCCAGATTCAATGGTTTCAATGCCTACAAACTAAATAAACTCCACTGAATTCAGCTGACTATTCAGGTCAACATTTTAGTGAGTTCAGATCATAATATGATCTGAGGTTCATTCATATCATTGACTCAAAAACTTCACAGAAACTAGTCTGCTCTTGAAAATTAAGGTAATAAAATTAATGTGCAACACGAATACTTTGAGGACGATCACGGTCACACTAGGATTAGGATAAGAATATAGATTGCACATTAATGTGGACAATGTGCATTTTAATTCCTCGTGAAAGTTTATCAAATTATACCAATAAGTTTAATTTGTTTTGTATTGACATTTTTAATGATGCACCTAATTCAAACTAAATGCCATGTAGTAAAACCAATGGCAGATTTGAATTTTCTGGCCCTTTTTATAGTTATGATTATAATAAAATTGCAGCTTTTGAAAGGGTTTTCTGTGCTACCGCTACAAAATAAGATTTTTGGGCCAACTCAAACTTTTATTTAATCACAGAAGTGTCTCTCGCACCCGTAATAAACAATAAAAATTGTTAAAAAGCCACTTGAAATATGAAAAAGGTGATAAAATTCAACGAAAAGACATAAACAGAACAACTTAAAACTAAAAACTTCAATGAGCACTTAAGAGACGAACCTTTCCCTTGCAACAATTTAAGCGATTTGCAAGACATGCAAAATCAATTTAAAAGATTTACATTATATTTCAGAAATTTACATTTCCTGCACATTGTAGCAATTATTAATTTCAAGAATAAAATCCCCCGTCCAAATTTGGAAATAACCTTATCTCTTTTTCAAAATCTCTGCAGCAGCAGCATGGATTGTCGTAATAAAGTTGAAGGTAGCAGCAGAAAAAGAGCGAACTAGAAGTACACAAACATATAATGCAATATTAAGAAAATGAAACAAATAATAAGTAATTATATTGTATCGAATTATTATTAACAAATTATGTTGTGATTTTTTCATTCTCCATTTTAATAACAATATAATTTCTAACACACAATTTTCCAATATCTTAAGACACATTGTTAGCAAAGCAAAATATAAAACGAAGGACGAATAAAATTGCAGAGGTTTTGCTACAATATTTTATATTATTATTATAATTAATTTCAATCAAGATGGTATTGGCATGATAGTGCTCTGCATCTACTCCATTTTAAGAATATTGGATTGAGAAATTGTTACATTAATCAGTTGCCAAAGCGTGCCTCGATCTACTAATTTATTTATTTATTACAAAAAATGCATTGGGGCAATGCGATTTAGGCTGCAAATAAATGATCAGCAGAATTAGATGATTTGGTGGCGGATTTAAATAAATACGCAGCGTAAATTAAATAACTGGGAAGCTGGTTTTGAATTTTAGAGAATTGGGTAGTGGATTAAACAAATAAGAAACAGATTTAAATAATTGAGCACCAGATAAGAAGAAAATGAGCTGCAGATTACACAAATAAGCGCAAAACAGCAGAATAAAAGTCTTGCAAATTCGATCAGAAAGAAGGTTCCGCCTGTCATAAAAATTAAGGACGGAAAAATCCTGCATAATGAAGACGAGCAACTGCATAGACAGTAGGAATACTTTAACGAATTTTTTAATAATGATGCAGATGACCCAGACCAGCATATAAAAACCAGCAAGATCAAAGAGCCACTCAGTAGAGCAAAGAAGAACAATTTTCTTTGAAAAATTGTAAAGCTCCTGGCGTTGATGGTATCCTCCAGAAATCCTCAAAACTGCGTACCAACAAACATTCTCCCATCCATTTTTATGTAATGCCTGGAGCACTAACACGTTTTTAAGTGGCTGAAAACAATTAACAGTGGTTCAAAGCTTTTTCAAGAGGAAGGTTTATCCGTTAAACAACATTTGGCGCTCAGGCCTCATATCAATTAATATCAAGCTTCTATTATCCCGAAGCCTTGTATTATCTACACTGCTGTATGCATCCGAGACTTGGAAAGTAACTGAATCAGTCACTAAGAAAATCTAGAAGTTGTTAATCAATATCTGTGGCAAATCTTTCGGATAAGATGGCCTCAAACTATTACTAACAATGAACGATCCAGATGCAGACAACCCCAAATTTGGCACCGTTTCGTTAAGTCAGAGTTAGGTGTACGCAATACGGTAGAGCATACCTCCCAAAAAGTTGCTTTTTGGTGCAAGGACCATCTTTGATTTTTCCAGATTTATTGAATTGACCGTTATGCATCGCCGGTCATTTTAATGTTGTATTTTTTAACAAAAATAACGGTATTTTTAAACTATACTAGCTCCGGTTGGTCCAATCACCTTTAAATGTCTAAAAAACTTGCAGACATTTTATTTACCAACATTTTGAGCACTAGTTGACTTTTATAGAATCACTGGTTCTTGAAATATTTTAGATTGACCATTAGGCTCCCAGAATATTTTTTATGAAAACTCGGAAAATTGGAAAATGTGAACTATTTAAATTAGGATCAGCAAAATTGATGTCTGGGGGTTTTTGGGATGCTGAATCCAAATTTTACATCATCGGAAAAAATGACCTGCAAAAAGTGGTCAAAATGACAAAAATTGGTTCATCGGTCCACTGGGACCGTTTTTAGGGGCTTAGGAGTGCCCCATAGAAGCAAAATTTGTTTTTATAGTCTTAGCATGTTCACTGCCTTGTAAAAAACTACTGCAATTTGGCTTTTTGGAAATCGGACGATAATTGGTGAAGTTAGAGCAGAGGTTTTGAGGGCCCATATTTCCTCCCCAAATACAGATTTGCTCCACCAATTGTCCGGATTTTGAGTTTCTTTCGTTTTTTCTCCATAAAACAAAATAAAAATTTGTAAAGCTAGACCAGAGGTTTTGAAGGACCCATATTTGCTCCTCAAATACGGATTCGCTCCACCAATTGCCCGGATTATGATAAACAGTCTATAAAATACATAATTGAAACCTGTGAAAACCCCCCAAGGGGTCGAAAATTGGTGTTTGCTCTACTTCCACCAATTTTCGTCCGATTACCAAGAAATACAGTTCTATAGGTTTTTCATTATGTGTTAAACATGATAAGACTATAAAAACAAATTTTGCTTCTATGGGGCACTCCTAAGCTCTTATAAACGGTCCCAGTGAAGCCGATGAACCAATTTTTGGCACTTTGACCACTTTTTACAGGTAATATTTTCCGATGATATCAAATTTGGATTCAGAGTCCCAAACAACCCCCAGATATCAATTTTTCTGATCCTAATTTACCTAGTTCAAGATTTTCAAATTTTCCCAGTTTGCATACAAAATATTCTGAGAGCCTGATGGTCAATTTAAAATATCTCAATAACCAGTCGTTCGATAAAAGTCAACAAGTGCTCAAAATTTTCGGAGATAAAATTTCTGCAATTTCTTAAAATATTTCAAGATAAGTGGACCAAAAGGAGCTAGTGTAGCTAAAAAAAATCTTATTTTTGGTGAAGAGTACAAAACTAAAATGGCCGGCGATGCATAACGGCTAATTAAAAAACTCTGAAAAAATCAAGAATGATCCTTGGACCAAATGGCACATTTTTGGGGGGAGGGGTAAGTTTTATAATTTCGTCGTTTGAAAATCATCCATACAACCCTCCAACCTAGTACGCAATGATGAATGGGGTGCTATTAATCAAAATAGCTGGAAATACACTATTCACTGGCTGTGTACCACAAGGAGCCAGAGGCCTAAAGCTAAGTAATCCAGCGGAATAGATAAATGAGCAGTAGATTA
>JXPH01004704.1:3194-17575 GCA_001014845.1 Mochlonyx cinctipes | reverse complement strand
TAAAATCAAATTTAAAGATTTGATAAACTCTAACTAAATTCGCCTAAGATTATGCAATTTGTGTTTTGAATTTAAATAAAATGACAAACCTTTGTATGGGAGCCCACCAAAGCCTTTGTTCGATTAAGCTTAAAAAGGGAATAATTATCAAAACATTAGGCTCAAAAAAGAGGTTAGGAAATTAAAAAGCTAGTCAATTTAGAAAAGGTGAACGACGGAACGAGCATGTAGATATTGTTTACTGACCGAGTCGGTAAACCTTGTAGTACTAGACTGTTCGATTATTTCTGAGATATCTGAGACACATAAGCCTATTTAGAAATAAGTTTCAGGTTATTATTACCGATATTTCATTTGTATTATGGAATATTGTAATAAAATTTACCGATTTTTTTCTTATATTTAACTGAATTTTTCACTTGATTATGGCCAAAATCAACAGAAATTGACTAACTCATCCAGTTAAAATTTCAGAAAATTGACTGGACGATTCCGTAAATTTGACTCAATTTATCTATAAATTTAATTTATCTTTAATTTTTATTTTTACCATAACTTCTATCTTTCTTTGTAAAGTACTACTTAAATACATCTATTTGTTCATTGATCATAATATTTTTTGGAATTTTTAATGGAAAAATCTGTAAAAATTACTAAATAATTTAGTCCAATTTACGGAGTCGATCAGTAAATTTCCCAGTGTGCAAAAGTCGTCAATATGCACTGCCCAACTCATAGAACAAAGTTGAGGTCAACATCTGACCAACAACTGATCCTTTTGTAGAATAACTTTGGCCAAAAATATCGTCCACTTGGTCAACCTTGTTGTCCTGAACTGCCCAACATCTGTTAGGATACTCGAGGTCAAATACAGTACAGATGTTGGGCAGTTTTTTCGTAAATGTTGACCAGTTTCAACATATAATTTTGAGCTTTTGCAATTATTTGAGATATTTGAACTGGAACTGGACAAGTCTGTCAATTTCTCTTGAAATGTAAGCAAAAAATCGGTAAATGGTAGTAAAATCTTCCGTAAATATAAATGAAAAATCAATTATTATAAGTTTCCAATTATCGCCACTTTTTGAGGGTTTGTTAAAAACGACTTGTCGTCAATGTGCCTGGGCCTTTGTCAAAATTGACTGATTCGTCTAGTTCTTAACAAATGTGGAAAGTCTAGCTATTTGATTACAAAGAAATCTCGTGAATTTTTATCTACCAACTAAATCAGTAAAATTAACTAGACATTTTTCATGAGAAAAGCATTTAGGAAATTTCGTCGGACATTGGATTCCCTACGGAAAAAATGGAATGACAGCCCACAGAAGCCTTTGTTCGATTAATCTCAAAGATTGCTTACGGAAAAACTGATAGACGCCCCCAAACGACTAACGGACGTTCACCCAATTCCGGTCAGAAATGACTCAACGGGTTTCAAAACATGTTTTGAACTTGATTTGGGCGATTTTCATTTTTGAAACAATCCAAACCAATACTTTAACTTATAGAAGCTAAAGTAAAAATCGATTGCTGTACTCGGATACTCAAATATGATATGGGAACCTGTACATCTCAGTATAGCTCATTTTGAGGACCTTCATACTCCCAGGTGTGTTCTGGAAGCAAAATACGTCCAGTCTCATACAAATTTCGGGATATCGTTACATATCCTACTTGAAGGAAGCTTTCTCCAAACTTTGCCATAAAATAAAAACAAATAAAGACCTTGGCCCCGTTCAAATCTATAGAACCCTATTTTTGGTGATAAATCTAAATTTTATGTTATTTTTTTAGTTTTGTCTGTAACTTAAGTTACGATTTTTACAAAAAAAAAACTAAAAATATAACTATAAAAAACGAATTTAGGCCTGTTTCTTATAAAATCGTATAATAATTCGTTCAGGAACCACTTTTAAGCTGGCCACAAACCTCTAAATAAACATTTCATTATACCAAAAAACGACTTTATTGGGAAAATATGCTTTTTAATCTAAAAAAACTAGAAAAATATTGAAATTGGTTTTAAGAAAAAAATTGAATCCTCTGGGATATCTCTAGCATAAAAAAGGTCTCTGAATGACTTAGTCATTACAAGGTTAATACCAATTTTTTTTAAAGTCTTCCTTAAAATTTGAGGTCTCAAGCTGTGCCATAAATGCCGAAGAAAATCTATATTCTACCTTGTGCTGCACCCATTTTATCCTCTCTTACATTTTTCAAAAAGAAAATAAATTTATTCCATCGCCATTTTATATGCTTTCAAGCATAAAACATATCATTGAGATTTTGTTTATGACTTGACTGGTGGAACAAATTTTAGTGCAGCACTTCTTTTATTGTTATCATTATATTTTCATAAATAAGATTTTTTTCTATAAAGAGGAAACTTTGTATTCAATTACTCTAAATTGTGGAGGGGTTAAATGAGGGGAGTGGGGGTCTATAAAATAATATAAACGTGATGGTCTAGTAAATAAACTCAAATCATCCAGGAAAACTTTTATCAAACTAGTTCACTATTTTGCATGATATTAAATGTATTAAAATACTATTTTCTAATGCTTTTCATGTTTTCCATGTTGTTATGTAGCAACATAGAAATTTTGTTTGTGTTTTCATGAGAAAAATAATATCAATTTTTGAAAGTTAACTTTTATTTGTTGTGTTTTTTCATTTAAATTTATTTTCTTGTTGTCTTATTAAACTAGTTTTCTTATATTTCCATATGAAAATGCAGGTTTTTGTTTACGTGGAAAAAATTAAGGAATTGCGCAGTACATTTTGAGGTAGTTTTTTCATACATACTTTTAATTAGCGAGCCTTTTTCAAAACCCACTTGACAACATTAAACACTTCACAAGTGCATGAATAGAGAGCATTTCACACCAAACATAATTTCTTAGCTGTAGCAGATGAAAATGTATAGAACATAATTTCTGCAAGTGGCTTAAATTTTCATTTTAAACATTTTTGCGATGGGTTTTGCTAAAAACAAACTGGTTTGCCTCAAGAAAAACTCATAATCAGCATAAAAAATCCCAGTAGATCAGTAGCACAGTGTGCAAAAGTCGTCAATATCTGCCCAACAACTGGTATGCACTGACCAGCTCATAGAACAAAGTTGAGGTCAACATCTGCCCAACAAATGTTCACCTTGTAGAATAACTTTGGCCAAAATAGTTGAATAGTTGATCAACTTTGTTGACCTTAACTGCCCAACATCTGTTAGGACATTCGAAGTCAAATGCGGTACAGCTGTTGGGCAGTTTTTTCATATATATTGCCCAGCTTCAACATATAATTTTGGAGTTTTTGCAATTGATTAATATATTTGGCGTCTTTCTGGCCCAATTGTAGGCAATCAACATGACAGAAAATGGTTGAAAATTGACATCAACATCTGTCAAGCAACTGCATGGCATTTTTGACAAGTGTATAACTTTTTTTGACTGCCAACATTAGTCAGCATCGACTTCTTTGCACACTCGGAGTTAACAAGATATTTTGGTTGCAGCAGTAAAGACTTAATCTTCTAAACAAGATATTTTCCTAACAAGATCTTGTTTCTCGAAACTTAGTCGAACAAGTCTTATCTTAATGTGGTAAGTTGCATATCATATGTTTCAAGGAACGCCTCCATCGAAGAACATGTCATCTCAGATTTCTTCATTTTTCAGTTGATGCCCCTAATTTAGTGACTTTTAAAAGCGGTACGATATCTGAAGGGGGCTCCTTGAAAACCTCTATGTGTTAGACATCGAATTTCTAAACAAAAGTAGGAAACCTCAATGTGGATTATGTAGCTTTTCTTTTTTTATAGTATATATTATAAAAGGAACTTGGCAAAAATCATATGTGTAAATTTTGAAAAGGATCAGAATAGTATTTACAGAGTTATCGAAGAAAGTCTGGGAATTGGAAGCACCAGAAACGGATAATTTTATCCTAAATTTAGCATGTTTTTATGTTTTTATGCCAAATTTGAGGTCATTTTCATCACCAGAATTTGAGAATTCTGGAAGTTCCTGGTACATAGGATCCCTCAGATAACAAATGACCCAGGGTCAAACTTTTTTACGAACTGTTGAAAATTTCAGCCAAATCAGCTACGCGATTTATCGGTTACACAGACACAGACATACATAGACATTTTTTTGTTTTTCATATTTTAGAACATTTGGAACAATTTTTTACCCGGAACCAAAATTATAGAAGTTTGGGAAGATTAGTGTAGCAAGGTTGCTCTTCACATCCCATTGTGGAAAGAAGTCGATGGTACCAAGGTTGGGCAGTCAAAAAAAGTTATTAACTGGTCAACATTGTCCATATAGTTTTTTGACAGATGTTGATATCGATCAGTTTTGTGTCATGTAGATTGCCTACAATTGGGCATGTCTTTATGTGCCCAATTGTAGGCAAGGCCAAATATCTCAAATAATTGCAAAAACTCAAAATTAATGTTGAAAGTGGTTAACATTTACGAAACAACTGCCCAAAAACTGTACTGTATTTGACTTCGAATGTCCTAGCAGATGTTAGGCAGTTAAGGTCAACAAAGTTGACCAACTGGTCAACATTTTTGAAAAAGTCATTCTACAAGGTGAACAGTTGTTGTTCAGATGTTGACCTCAACTTTGTTCTATAAGTTGGGCAGTACATATCAGTTGCTGGGCAGATAATGACGACATTTTCAGGTGTACAGGCTTTTGCTGTCCACGTTTTATTATAACTCTAGTGCTATTACATGATATATTGCAAACAATCTTGTAATATCTCCAATGCAGATAGAATGTAAAATAGCATCCACGTCGCTATATGCAACGCCATCTCATTGTCAGTTAAACATTATTTACACAGGGGCTACTAGTTTAAAGTATATAATCAAGATGGAAGTGTATTTAACTTAAAGATCAATAATAATTTTTGAAACATGAAAAGTAAACAAAATTTATATCCTACAGGGGACTGAATTAGAAAAGGAGTAAATAAATTACGATGAACCCGATCCAATTAAATTCAGTTCCATCACGTTTTGCTCTGGAACTGAAAGAGCATAAACGGCGTCACAGTCACAGACAAATGTCATATATTTTCATAAAAAAAACGAAGAAGTGAAAAAAAGTTCTCGTTCCTAAAATAAAAGATAAAATATGTTTCAATCAAATCCCAAAAGCATAAAAAATATTGTACTCTAGCTGTTATAACGTATTATATCTTCCCATTTTGGCATATGACTCTGAACAGAAAAATATAACGAATCTCTTTGGACTTTTCGACAATTTCGTGATGAGAAATTTTTTATTTTTGACCCACTTTCACGTTAAAAAAAAAAAAATAAATAAATTCTTTTCCGTTCTTCTCCCTCATTTGCATATATTGTTTTATTTCTCTTCTACTTTATTTAATGATGTAAGCGCATCACTTTATTTTCATCCTCCGCACCATTTCTCAACACCATTCCTCTTAGCATGTCATGCCAGGACAAAAAGAATTCAAATAAAAATACAAATCAAAAGCTACAAAAATAATAAAAAGAAAAACAACACAAAAATGTAATATGAATATAATAAAATATAATAGTTTCGAGTCTGGAAAATGTGTGTTGTGTTGTATTGTGTATATGGAAAACTTGCTGAGATCATAGAATTTTTCCATATAAATTCATAAATTTTATGTGTATACATTTTTCATGTTTTTTAAATAAATGCAAGGGGCAGGGAGGGTGGAAAAGGGTGGTTATGCAAATCGAATACAAAACTAACAAAGCTTATAAATAAAATAAAATGTTGAAGAATCAAATCTGACTTTGGGAGTATTATGTTTTCATATTTGCAACAATATTCCATCATTTAGCACTAGTATGTTTTCTTCATTTCTATTCGTACATGTATGGAGAAAAAATAGATGAAAAACGCAGGAAACTACAAAGTGAATTTCTTTTTTATTTATTTTAAATTTTATAATAGGAACTTGACAAAGATTATATGTGCAAATTTTGAAGAGGATCGGAAAAGTATTTACAGAGTTATCCAAGAAAGTCTGGTAATTAGAAGCACCAGAAACGTACGATATCTTGAATTTAGCAGAAGAACTGTTGTTGCGCACTTACCAAAAGCTTATATTCCAAATTTAGGCTCATTCTGATCACTAAAACTCAAGAATTCTGGCAGTTTCTGATCTGACCTAAGTGCCCTCAGATCCCATTGTTCCAAGGTCAAACTTTTTTAAGGAACTGTTTTTTNTCACTAAAACTCAAGAATTCTGGCAGTTTCTGATCTGACCTAAGTGCCCTCAGATCCCATTGTTCCAAGGTCAAACTTTTTTAAGGAACTGTTTTTTGATATTTACTACAAGATTATGTTCCAAATTTGAGCTCATTTCGATTATTAGAAGTCAAGATTTCTAGACAATTCTGGTGAATTTGTATGGTGGCCTCCAGACCCCGTGGCCCGATTTGGTCCATTAACGAACTCCTCTAGTCTTTTGTTGAGCAAAGCCTCCAAACAAAATTTCAGCTAAATCGTTTGTAAATTACGAGGACACTGACACACAGACAGACAGACACACACTGACGATTTTTATGGTTTTTCAATTCTATTCTATTCTATCGATAGATATGATGAAAGAAAGGACGAAAAGCTAAAACAGAGGAAACCGCAAAGTTGGTTATAGTTTTTCTTTTATACTTGTCACAATTTTTCACAAGAACCGTGAGCCCAATTTATTTGAAGATCGTTCGTCCAAATTTTGAAGAAAAAAGTACCTAACAAACTTCTACATCTAAGAACATGAATTCTGTAGTTTTATATGGGATGTCCTGAGTTCAGTTTTAGGGTTTTCTATACAATCTGTAATCGCCTATTATTTACAGGTTAGTTGCACTCGATAATTCTGAGCTTATTTATTTGGTTGACAACGAGGCGGACTTTCTAAGGCCTGCCTGTTTTCTTTCTAACGTTGCATCAAGCGGTGCATTAATTCTTTTGGATTGGATTCTACTGGGAACCAACTACTGCATGACGCTTCACCATTTGTTAAATCACCTGCATCCCTTTTCTATGGAATCTTCGTTTTCAAACCCTGTTTCCAATCCCTCGGAAACGTGTTGATGAACCAGACGTTGAAAATGGATGAAGAATGGCCGTCGATAGGTTTAGGTCGATTTAAAAGACTTATGGAGGAATACCAACCCCAGAAGCTTTAGCATTTTTCAAAAAAAATGGTGCTTCTGCGATGCTGGCGGGTGCTGAAGCTGAATTTTTTTGGGATCATTTGCATCTTCAACGAAAACTTTGTTGAATTATTACCACATACAGTAGGGTGGAGCGGATTCGTGAAAATGCGAAATTCAAAAACAAACCCCCAAAACAGTTTCCATTTGGTCCAAGGATCATCCCTGACTTTTTCAGATTTTTTAAATTGACCGTTATGCATCGCCGGCCATTTTAATTTTGTGCTTTTCACCAAAAATAACGGTCTTTTTAAACTACACTAGCTGCTGTTGGTCCGATCATCTTAAAATGTTGTAAGAACTTGTAGAAATTTTATTTACAAACATTTTCAGCCCTTGTTGACTCTTGTCAGACCACTAGTTCCGGAGATATTTTAAATTGACCGAAAGGCTCAGAATATTTTGTATGAAAACTCGGAAATCGGTAAATCAATTAGGACCAGAAAAATTGGTATCCAATAGTTTTTTGGGATGCTGAATTCAATTTTGGAATCATCGAAAAAAAAGACCTGTAAAGAGTGGTCAAAATGACAAAATTTGGTTCATCGGTTCTACTGGGACCGTTTTTAGGGCCTTAAGAGTGTCCGATAGAAGCGAATATTTCAAGATGGTCAACACGAGCTAGGGGGGGTTCTGCATGTTTTTGAATTTCATCGTTTGAAAATCCTCCATAAAACTCCGCTCCACCCTAATATACAGTTGCTCGTCTTCAGTATGGATAAGGTTCCCATCCTTTCCCCTTACGTTTGCAACATTCTTTGCTTTGGCCGCCAAATCGTTCTAGTGGTTTTGAAAATCATGCCTGTGGCTGAGGTACTATGCACGAAGCAATACATCTTCCCTGCTCTAGAAACTCAGCTTTTCTTTGTTGTGTGCAACGAGCATTGCAAATTTTATTGCTTTATGCTCTTCGAAAATCAAAATTCCACTTTTGATGGCTGTGGTTTAGATGGCTCAAGACAGTCACACAAGTTTTACTGTAAGATTTCTTAATTCAATCTAATCCGGCTTAACCTGATGAACGGCCAATTCCAATCACTTTTCTCTAGCTTTCTTCCAAAATGACTAACTTTACTCAATGGATCCAAAAATTTCGATTAAAACCCTTTCTTCTATGATGAATCATCATCGATGATTCATCATTGATGGATACTTGAAGAGGGCAAAGAAGAAAAGCTATAACTGTAAATGGAAATGAGAAAGGTCACGAAATTCTTCTTCAAAAAATAGGAAATCATAATTTATGGAGGGTCTATTTTTCAGACACTCCAGGAAGCGAGAATTTCAATCATCTCAATTCACGCCCATTATATAATATCCTCTTCTCTGCACATTTACAAAAAGGAGGTGGAAAAAGGGTTTTGTCGAACAAAAGGATTTCCATTAAATATTAAATTGAGTTCATAATATGTTACATTGCTCTCAAATATTCATATTTTGAATTAGAATATTTATATTTTGTAATACATCATGTGAGGACGAAAGTATAGGGGTGGAGTGGGCGTAAATGGGTTTACATTGTTTAAATTTTAAATTGTAAAATATGAATTATGACGTGATCATGTGGAAACTATTATATTCTCCTATTGTCAGAGATGAATAATGTTTGTACACAAATAATTAGATTAATCGTTTGTGGAAACGTCACTAAGTGGGGTTGTTTTTTTGTTTTTTGTTCCGTTTTTACAAGGGTTGAATGTTTCTGGATGATTTGATTCCGAATAAACCTGTAAACTGTGTGGTTTAAATAATACACAAATGTTGAGCTTTTAATTATTTTTTTAAATTTTAATGCTTTTTAACTCAAAAGTAAATGAGATAGGGAAAAACAAAACCTAGTTTTGAACTACGCAAGCCGTAGATTAACGCCCCTTAAGAGGGCGATTAACGCCCCTTAAATACAAAAAAAATGCAATATTTTATCATAATGACATACAAACCAGAGGTCTTTTTCGGTGACATTTTACGGATAAAAATCCTAAAAATCTTAAAATTTGGTTACAGTCTGGTATCTTCCTTCTCGAAGGTTTCCCAATAGCAACCTCCCGTCTCCTGATGGAGGTGCATTACAAGGTTTCCTTGATCGGTCGGTCTTCAATGATAGTATCAATTTTGATAATGTCAGAGACAAGCGTCTGAATTCCAAACTGTCCAAGACATCGAAGAATTTAATTAAATTGGGGCATATATAACGTGAGGAGTCTTATATGTCCCATTAATGAGCTTTGGGTCATTCTTACTGGCTGTAAGGCCCCATTTTTGTGTATTTGTGAATCTTGGCTAAAAAGGGCCATTCCTAGCAAGCTCGTGGAGGTATTACAGTGTAGGAGTGGTTACAACGCCAAGATTATGAAAGAATATGTATCAGATGCTGGTGTAGCTTTCGAATACATTTTAATTAAAATTCAGCTAAATGGAAATGTTCTCATTCTTAGAATTGTGGATGCTCCGGATAATTTAACAGTAGCCTTCATTGACCATTTTAAGTCTATACTGTCAGTACTCTCTGGAGTATACTCAGATATCTTGATAATGGGGGATTTCCTTTCCTTTGATGAATCGAAAAATCTCTTATAGATGATTGATTCACTCTTATTTAAAGTTGTGTCTAGCTTTGCTACGCACCATCATCCTACTCGTAGGTCAACCTAAATTGACCTAATATTTGATAATAACACTGATCGAATAAATAATTTAATGCAAGAGTCCCTCGGTGAGTTTACTGACCACGATTTTTTCNTCTTATTTAAAGTTGTGTCTAGCTTTGCTACGCACCATCATCCTACTCGTAGGTCAACCTAAATTGACCTAATATTTGATAATAACACTGATCGAATAAATAATTTAATGCAAGAGTCCCTCGGTGAGTTTACTGACCACGATTTTTTCTGTATTGACTATATAGTCAAATATGACCCTGTTCCTGTAACCTTTACTCGTAAAAGGTTAGATCAAGTGTTTATTCCAAATCTTCTAGCGGATGCCTTATTAAGGATTTGCACGTAAATTTTTTACCAGGATCCTGTTTACCACTAACAAGTCATCTTGTTGAATACTAACAAGAAATCGAGTTGAATTCAAAATCCTGTTTGAAGCTAACAAGTCAAACAAGATCGTGTTAGCTCCAAAAATGTTTCAACAAGTATCACCGTTTGCGGCAAGCAGGATCTTGTTTGGGATTAACAATAACTTCTTAGCCGCAAGAAAGTTTAACCTGCTCGCGCCAACTAAGTGAAATTTTCAACCTACTTGGGAGTCTTTCTTTTTTAAATCTAACCTAGTTCTAATCTAGTTTTTTCTGCGTGTACACTTCAATGAATGTGCTACGACGTTGATTGACAGGCATGTACCTGTTAAAACCACCACGATTGCAGACTTGAATTCTACATAAATGACCATGGACGTCCATGGAGCGCTCAAAGTTAGATCAGATTACTTTGCCAACTAGAAGTTGCTTAGAACCGATGAATCGTGGCTGAATTTTAAGAAGGTACGCAATAGAACAACGGCTATTGTTCGAGAGGCTCGAAAACAACATGTGCACAGTCAACTAAATGTTACACTCAGCTGTGAAAAGCTGTGGTCTAATATCAAGAAGCTTTCGATTACTAGAACTCAATATTTCTGGAAAATTGTAGGGGCGNTAGAACCGATGAATCGTGGCTGAATTTTAAGAAGGTACGCAATAGAACAACGGCTATTGTTCGAGAGGCTCGAAAACAACATGTGCACAGTCAACTAAATGTTACACTCAGCTGTGAAAAGCTGTGGTCTAATATCAAGAAGCTTTCGATTACTAGAACTCAATATTTCTGGAAAATTGTAGGGGCGTCAGAACCCGTGGCCCAATTTGGCCCATTAACGAACTCGTGTTTACTATTTTTGAAACGCCTCACATAAAATTTCAACCAAATCGGTGGAGAATTGTAAGAGTTATCGTTATCGAGGACAAAGAACTTTATAGTTGTTTTTCATGTTTCAAACCATTTTACTGAATGCATAAGCCTTTCTTTACTATCGATAGATATGATAAGAGAAAGAAAAGCTAAAATTAAATTTTAATTTTAATTATTTAAAGCCTCAAGGGGGCCTTCAGGTTCTCTAGAGGCCTCCTAGCGTTAACTTTGTGTAGTTAGGACCTTGGACCAAAACTGACAAAGTGATAGTTTAGGCCATCCAGCGCGTTTTTACGATATTTTGTGCTACGTATGACCAACAACAAATTTTTTTATACTTTTTAGCGCACTTCTAGTGAAGAAAATCAATTTCTAATAAAACAATGTAACCTAAAAAAAATATTTTTAATTTTCAAATGTGTTTTGTAGAATATCCTAAGGCTTAAGACTCAGATGATGAAGGTTTCCAAATATGTAGTGAAGTTAACTCCTCCGTTATTAGAAGCTCTTCTCTGTAAATAGAACACGTACATATTTGTAGAAGCATAAAGAAATTTAGCAGTAAAACTTTAATATGCATGCAAATAATGCATAAACTATTTCTCTCTCTTTGTCTGTCTCTAAATTTGGTTCCTTTTATCAATGCTAAATTAACCCTGTCTTCATAAAACAAACATGTATTCATGCATCATATCTATATCCATATCCTGCTTACACGCTTTGGATGGAACTGCTGCACATAATACACGACGTGTACAGAACACACATCTCTCCCCATTATAGAGAATATTGTTGCAGATTAGTTGGATGTACGAGTAGAAAGCCAAAAGAGGAGCATCAGGATGAATGAATGAGGTGAATATGTGCATAATTTTGAAGTTAGGTGGTAGCAGGTGTAGTAAATTTGTGAGCGATATCAGAAAATATTCAAATTGTATGCATCTGGAATATATATTACTGTATTAAGATTATGTATTTAATCAAGGGTCATTCTGTTATCGTGCTCTCTCTCTGTCGTCCTAGATATCCATATAAATTATTCCAGTTTTTTAAAATATTTTTTTTTCTGTTTTCAGGTAAATTTCTTCACAAGTTAATTGCCATTTCACTCTATTTTGACATTTAACGTGAGTATTGAAAAGTTTTCCAAATTGACATATTGACGTTTCAATGAATTTTTTATCAGTTTTATCTAGAGTCAAGGAAAAGAGGTGGATCGAAATTGATATTTTTATTATTTATTATAGAGTAAATGCTATACGATACATATTTTATTATTGCATTTTCAAGTATACGTAAGTATTTGGACTATTTTTTTTTAAATTCTCCGACATTTACAAATATTTTATTCATTCGTTTTTTTTGAATTTTGTATGTCCAAAAATCATAAGCTTGATTATTTTCATTAACATTGTTGGTTTTTGCATAGTTTTAGTTTCAAAATACTTTCGCATTCAAATAATCCTGGCAAAAATTGTTCAGAAACAATTTGAAATCCCTCAAACGTTTTACGACGTTCTTGCCAAAATCTGAATTTTTTGCTGAGTTCGTAATTTTTAAGGCAAGGGTACATTTCTGGTTAAATTTAATACCCTAATGTCTATTCTACAGTCTCTGGTATACCCCAGTAGCATCCATTGCCCTTCAGAAGAACAAAATACTAATTTATTTCTGTATCTAGGTTTGACCACTCAGGAATTTCAAATTAAATTCAATCCTCAATTATGATCTCATATTTTAAACCGTACCTACACACTGGGTCAATAGTCATCAATATCTGCCCAACAACTCATAGAACAAATTTGAGGTCAACATCTGACCAACAACTGTTCACCTTGTAGAATAACTTTGGCCAAAAGTTGTTGGGGCACCCGAGGTCAAATAGAGTACAGTTGTTGGGCATGGGCAGTTTTTTCGTAAATGTTGACCGTTTCAACATATAATTTTGATCATTTTGAAATTATTTATTATATTTGGCGTCTTTCTGCGCCCAATTGTAGGCAATCCAGATGACACAAAACAACTGGTTGAAAATTGATACCAACATCTGTCAAACAACTGTATGGACAATGTTGACCAGTTTATAACTATTTTTGACTGCCCAACATTGGTCAACATCGACTTTTTTGCACACTGAGTATGTACTATTTTCCTATATTGACATTGTGGTCAGAAAATTCCAGAAATCTTGGATTTTAGTTATAATATGGTTTTGTTAGAACTTGGATCTGAACCATAATTGGACAAAAAGTTCAAATTGGACCCTCAAGTGGACAGTTAGATGACTTTTCTTGTAAATTCTTGATAATCTAAAATTTGATTTACGAGCTGTCATTTTGGTCTGAATTTGGCACCAGTATTCAAATATGCTTAAAGGCTTTCAAAAGTAGACTTGTTGAAGCCTTTCTCCCTAAGTGACATTGTGACGCCTCGCTGGCTTGAACAGTATAGTCTATTACAGGTTCAAATTCCACATGTGACGATGAATTTACTTTGTGTTTTTCCAGCATTTTAGATATGGTACTTTGCTTGGTTGAGCTCAATTGTTCATAAATAATTGAGAATCGAAGCGATTTCCGACACAATACTGTAGATATACAAATCTCCGCTCTCATTCCTAATATCCTGATCCCTTTATCTATGCTGTCCATTTACCTAGTCCGATCAGTTGGGAGCTAGGCAAGCTGGTCCCGAATCGACGCTTTTGTACCTATGAAATTACACTGTAAAAAGGAATTTAGAATTAAATTATCGATAAACATAATTTTCGTAGTGCAAAAGTATTACAATTTTCTTTCAATAAGAAAATTCAACCCATAAAATAATGATTTTCACTAAAACTTTAATATTACAGCAAGAAAAAAAACTTTAATATTACAGCAAGAAAAAAGGAATTTAAAATTAAATTTACTATAAACATAAATTTCTCAATCGGAAAGTATTAAAACTACATTTAAAAAATTCGATTCATAAAATAAAATTTTTTAAACTGGAATGTAAAATTACACCAAGAAATTTTCACCACGCCATTTTAGAATTAATAATTAAAATACATGAAAATGTTCAAAAACTATTGGGCATCTACAATTTTACTTATATTAATCAATGTTAGCCACAGAAAGTACGATTCCAACATTATTTTTTGTCAAAATATGTGTTAAAATCCATAACATAAGTGCATACATTTTAATATCATTTTTCGCTCCATTGAAAATTTACATTATTTTTTTTAAATCCTCAAAATGTGGTTCAGT
>JXPH01004699.1:1270-15893 GCA_001014845.1 Mochlonyx cinctipes | reverse complement strand
AAGATTATTCTACGTGTATCCCAAAAAACACTGGCCATGACCTTCTCCGTTGATGTTTGCGATTTTGAACGTTTCGGTGCGCTTCCACTCGACAAAATCTATTCTTTCGACTCTTCTCGTGATTCAGGTGTATAGTGCTGAATCCATGTTTCATTTATGGTTACATACCGACGAAGAAACTACGATGGATTGGCCTTAAAATTGGATACATTTTGCATTGAAGTAGGTTGCACGAATGCGTTTTTGGTTGATTGTGAGCGAACGCGGCAACCATCGTGCACATAGCTTTTTCGCCTCCAATTTTTCGTGCAAGATATAAAGTATACGCTCTGTTGAGATGTTCACATTCACAGCGTCAGCTAGTTCGTGCACTTTTACTTTCGGGTCGGTCAAAATCATATTATGTATTTTATCTATGATTTCTGGCAATGTTGCGTCGATTTGGCGACCTAGACGTTACTCATCACTTGTGCTTGTACGACCACGTTTAAACTCTTCCATCCAGTATTTAACCATTTTATCTGGCGGAGCAGATTCTCTGTTTATTGAGATTTTCCTTCGTTTCTTCGGGGATTTCCCTTCCAAAATAATAGTGTTTAGTCACAACACGAAATTAACTTTTTTCCATTGTAATAAAAACTGAAAGTTGTTTACTTTCGTTGGATGTCAAACAAAAACTAATGGACCGAATGCATTAAAATTTGACGTTTGTTCATCCGAAGGTTTGTTGTATGTGTCACCAATAGTATTTTTTATTAGTGCTGCCCTCTGTTGTAAGATACCTTACTTATCAAACAGCCTAGTATCAACTAGTCATCCTCCGTCCAATTATGTAATGTTTGGAACACTAACACGTTTCCGAGTGACTGGAAACAGAGGGTTTGATAACAAAGATCCTAAAGAAAGGTGTTGTAAGTGACTGTAACAATTGGTGAGGAATCATGCATTTAGAAAAGAATCAGCGCAGCGCTTGATGCAATATTACGAAGATAACAAGCAGGCTTCCAAGCACTTTTCTAAAGCAAGCTTTGGAAGAGTTTAACGATAGAGAAGTTTCAGCTAAGATTATTGATCTGATCATGAAATCTTATGACATCTTCAAGCGTCGTACATCAGAATACGCCCACTAACCCTATTCCCGTAAAGAATGGTGTTCGACAAAGGTAATTGCTATCCTCTTTATTATTCCTGGTTGTGTCGGATAATGTGCTGCGTTTTGATGTGAAGAAACTGGATAAAATTATTATTATTATAGGNCCTATTCCCGTAAAGAATGGTGTTCGACAAAGGTAATTGCTATCCTCTTTATTATTCCTGGTTGTGTCGGATAATGTGCTGCGTTTTGATGTGAAGAAACTGGATAAAATTATTATTATTATAGGAACAACTAATGGTGGTACCAACAAAGACGTTCAAAACCACGAGAGAAGGATGAGTGGAAGATTTCATGCACCAAATAACATTTGGCGCTCAGGACTGTTATAAAAAAACACTTGGAAAGTGACTGAATCAAAGTCACAAATAAAATACAGATATTTTTAATCGATGGTGTCTGTATCAAATCCTCCGGATAAGATGGCCCCAAATATACTTGCTGCATGTGTACATGACAAAGTGCTTCGTTAGTTTCCTTGCTTCAAAATTTTAACACGACTTGATGGACTCATCAAACTGTTAACTCATTAGTCTAATTATTAAATTTGCGGTGCTTCGGAATAAGCTGTTAGCTCTACTAATATTTAGAATGTTCTCTGAAATATGAATACTCGCCTGGTCTCACTAGGGTACTATAAAGTGCTATTAAACCATCGATATAGTTTTGGCATCTTAAAAAATAGTCCAAGGTTGGAAAATGATGATAAGAAAGTTTGTGCAAGATCTGGTGACGTTGTTTCTGTAACATGAGGTCCGGCGTTGCCTTGATGTAGGATTTATCTCAATTGGCCTAACTCGGCTGCTTAGAAGCAAGCATCCTCATCAATTCATCTAAGCGGTTGTAGTAGACATCCACAGTATTCGAGTGACAAGCTTTCTATAAACGCTTGAATAGTTGGGTTACATTTGGAGATGCCAAAGCTCGCACAGAGGCCTCATTAACAGGCTCTTTGTATTCAAACCCGGGAAAGAAAGATTATAGAACTATAGGATGGTAGGAGTGCTGATTTGTATAGACATGGGACCTACTTCTCATAGTGCGGATACCAAACTACCACAACGATTTATCTAATGGGTTACCAGTTCACCGCTAAATCTATGTTTCTGACAACCATCACGTTTAGTTTGCGCTGGAACTGACTCAATCTTCTACGAACTAGTTCTCATATTACATATGGTTGTCTGTAACTCAAGTATTGATATAATGATCTCGATGTATCTCAGATCGCCTCAATTTCCATTTTATTGTTAAACAATTGGTTTAAAAACGACAATGTACTCTCTACCGGCATCAAAGAATCTTAAATATTTATTTTGCTTTCAATTTCAAGTTCATTTTCTATTACGAAGATGAGAAGATAAATAATCTATATTAAATTAAACCATCAGCTTTAACTTCAGAGTTAGGAATAGCTGTCGTTCTATTTACATCCACATAATACAACCATTTGAGGGGAACTTTTTAAACTCCCAAAGTAAAATAAATATGATGAAAAATGTATCAGTAACCCCCAGAATCTAATTAAAAATAATTTCTTCAGATAACAAAAACAAATAATACATGAGTGATTTTATACAACAATAATAAAAAAAAAGTATAAAAAACATGTCTTGAGTGACACAAGTCTCTATACTGTGATGTGGATGCCCAACTAAGACGAACTAACGAACATCACATCACACTCGAAAAAAAATTATCTTATACAAAGCTACACACTCAATTTATTGCAATTAGAAAGTTGGATAAACACATTCGTTTATTTTATTTTATCGCTTAACTTTAAAGAAACAATAAATCTTAATATATTTTTAGTGTATTTTTATGTTACACATGCTCGCTACATAGTTATGTGTGTATAGGTTTATGAAAAGCGAAACTAGATCATAAATTAGTTTTTATTTCCATTCTGCCGATTGCAATACTTTAATTATTGAATTTCTCTCTTTTTCTTACAGGTACGCATTCAAATTTATATTTTCTGCAGTATGCCCCAAAGACAGTATGTCTGACGTCAACAACATTTCAAACAATTTTTAATTTTTTATCAGATATATCAAGTCGGTATGTATGCAAACAAGTAGTTATAAATTGCGCAAATTAATCAGCCTCCTTACCAGCATATATTTATGCTGTACGAGAATTTTCATCATCCACAATATTTTCTTCTTTATATTTTTATTGTATGTAAACAAGATCTCGTTAACACTTCTTAAATCAAAAGTTAACTCAATGTCATCAACTTTTTAATAATTTTACTTTACTGTTTGGAAGTGGAAAACAATTTGAGAGAGTGGAAAGGTACTGAAATTTATTTGAAAATACTCGGCCTAAAATTCGATTTTTTTTTAAATATCGAAAAATCCTACTATAGGAAATAAACTATTCACTTTTAGGGCAATCATTAGAATTTTATTAGATAAAAACAAGGAAAATCTTGTTTGTTACAAACAGGAAAAGCTCACAAAGAATCAAGTTAGTTGTAGCTCCACTGAAAATAAAAAACATTTAAATTTTAAAATGACAGTCCATTTAATATACCCTTTGCATAATAAAAGACTAAAATTAAAGTGTGAAAGTGATAATATGAAACATTTAAAAGACAAACCCATTTAAAAACCATTTTTCCATTTGAAAAAAAAATTAAATGGGTTATTATTTAAAAAACATTTCAATTTGAATTTTTTTTATTTTCAGTGTAAGCATAATGCTTTTCATTGACAATGTGGACAGTTCCACACTGAAAATATTTATGCAGAAATCGATTCATAATTTAAAATTAATTAAATTATTTAACACGTTAAAATAATAAAATAGTATCACAAAAGTTATGACTGTATATTGAAAAGGACAACTTAGCCAATAAGGTTGGGAGAAACAAGATCTTGTTTGACCTCGGTTTGTAGCCAAATAAGATTTTTAGACACACTGAAAATAAAAAAACATTTTAATTTTGAAATGTAAGTCCACTTAATATCCACTTTGCTTTAAAAAGACTAAAATTGAAAAGTGAAAGTGTAAATCATTTAAAAAACTTTTATAAGCACTTAACAAACACTTATAAACATGTTAAAAAAACATTTCAATTTTGAAATGTCACTCCATTTAATATCCACTTTGCATGAAAAAGACTGAAATTGAAGTGTGAAATTGTGAATCATTCAAAAATATTTAAATCCATTTTGAAAACACTTCAAAAACACGTAACCTACATTTAAAGTCCATTTTTTCAATTGAAAAACATTTTAATTTAAAATGTTTTTTTAGTGTAAATAAGGTCGAACAAGATGATCTTGGTTGTAGCAAATAAGCAACAAAATTTTTTTTACCAAGGCAGTTAACCCAAACAAGATTTAATTCGAGAGAAACCAGATCTTGGTTGCTGTTGTTTGCCAGATTCAACCTGTTTTTTTGTAGTTGGTTGTAAGCTTTTACAGAAACGACGTTTTTTCTCAGTGTAAAAAACTAGACTCTATCAATAAAACTACAAAATAATATCCGCATAAAATTCAATTGCACTGTTAATAACAGCTATACGGTTCTGGTTATGGTTAGGGAATTTCCAATTAATTTTATTGATTCTTTCTATATTCAATTAATTACGTATTCAAACAGCGATTCTGGCATGGAAATTCTAGTGAAATGTACATTTCCGCGTGACTCGTGTTTTAAGTTGAAAGTTTATTCATATTGATATTCATAAAAGAGCAGATAAAAAATATCCCTGACACAATTCCTTACTAGTATGTAGTAGTTATCTCTGTATGTATTATTTCCAATTTGTTTTCTAACATATTACCGCCCTAGGGAACATAAAAGCTATAAAAAGTTGTATGTATGTAATTTTTAAACTTTTTTTAACACAGAAAACTCATCTCATCTCGTCTCCATTTTATGGTAATAGTGTAGAAAATAGTTTGGTCCTTATTTTTGTTGTTTTAGTCGAAGTACATTACATGCTTAGGTTTTCAGATGACTCCAATACATTTCTTTCATTTTTTATCTTGTTTCTGTCTTTGACATTATTTTTTTGTCAAATAAGATCTTAATTCTCACAACCTACCGGCTGACTAAAGACTTAAGTTTTTTCTCAGTGTAGTCTTTCGGGTTTGTAGAAGGAGGCTGTCATTGAGAAAAACATCGTTTGAACGGCTAGGTTAGGAGAAGCAATATCTTATTTGACCGAAACAAGATCTTGTTCCAGGAAAACATTATCTTGATTGTTACAAATAAAAAAAACTTGTTTGTGACGACCAACTCGATTTTTATGTTGGTTGTGAGCTTTTTTGTTTGGGATAAACAAAATTTTTCTCAGTAACTACACTCATAAACAATTGTAAGCCCTTGGACACTTATTAATTAATGACAAAGCCACTAATTTTATGTAAAAAAATTCTTCTTAGCGTCAAAAATTGTGGTCAAAATTCGTAGGCGTAGGTAATCAAGTACTTCTTACAATTGCAGTTACTATACGGAGAGCACTAACCCAGTTTCATAGGAGTAACAATTTTCTGGCAAAACTGACTGAAAAGCGATCTATGAGACTTGTGGCTCTGGAGTTGAAATACCCCTTCACTTCACAAAATTCTTGTCAACACCCCGAGGGTACTATTTAGAATAAGGACCAGTCTATAATAGAGAAGCATCATATTTAACAAAAAACAAGGCCGACCCGACGTCATGACTTTAACTTCTTTATTTTCTAATGAGGGGTGCCATTAGGGGGGATGACCTGGTTATTGATGACGTTACTCCGATTTATTATAAAAATTCATCATTTTTGATTAAAAAAACTGTCAACTTTGTTTAATTGGATTGCGTTAAAAATTGTAATCTTGGCCAAAATTTCAAAAGATTTTTTCAATAAATGTGTTATATCGTTTTTATCGTTAAAAGACGAACATTTGTATGGGAGCCTTCAGAAGCCTTTGCCCGATGGTCTTTCATATAAATGAAACACGTAGTCTTATCAAATGAATACTTCCTTCAAAGTTTCAGCTCGATCGGACAAACCGTCTAGGAGATAGAACAGACTAACATACGTCCACCTAATTTTAATCGGAAATGATTCCTAGGTGTCCAAAACGTGCATGGGCAATTCGTATTCGGACCATTCGCATGACTTTCATTTTAGAAGTCAAAGTAAGAACATTTCTTCTTCCAACTTTTATCCTTATAAAGTTTTTCGATTTCAAATTATAAAAGCTCTCTGCTAGTCTGTGTTACAGTGTGCTACTTTCAATACGTTTCAGCTTTTCTATCAATAAATTTATTTGTATACAAAAGAAAAGCTTGAGTACCCGGGGATTGATCGGTAAAGCGTCTGCATTTCAACCGAGCTATCAATCACAGGGTTGCAAATCCTGCCCGTGTCGATAATTCACCTTATAGCTTTGTGTGCGCTAAAATTAATTTTTGATAGGGTTAACAAGGTAGTTTTCAACATTCGTCAGAGCCAAATACACATGCTGTAATAACTTAAGTAATGTATAAGATAGAAGGCGCTCGTATGGTGTTCATGTCGAAGAGGAACACGACATGATGGGCAGCTCAATAAACTGATAACCATTAAATTTGCACAATGGTTCGGAATCCGCTATAAACCTCCACTAATACCAAGAAAGTTCCCCGCATAATGAACTCGCCTGATCCCTCTGCAAAATTACAGTTTTTAATCTTCTGGTAATGCGTTAAATCGGTCCACAGGCCTGAGACGTTCCGTACAAATTCGTTTAGGTTTAAATAAAATCTAGAATTCTAATGCTTGCAATGAGCTCAAATTTGAAACATTAAACTTTAGGTACATAGTTGAGGACAGTTCCTAACAA
The DNA here is from genome assembly GCA_001014845.1 of Mochlonyx cinctipes. Taxonomy (NCBI): domain Eukaryota; kingdom Metazoa; phylum Arthropoda; class Insecta; order Diptera; family Chaoboridae; genus Mochlonyx; species Mochlonyx cinctipes. The sequence continues at coordinate 8,912 of JXPH01004699.1, read as the reverse complement.
AGCTTGATCTTAGACTGAGAAAAAGCTTGTTTGAACGACTAGCTTGTAGAAGCATAAAAAACTTCTTTTCCTACACAAGATCATTTTGAGGACAAACAAGAGCTTGATAATTAAAAAAAATTATTTAAGACAACAACTCAATTTTCTAGGTTAGTTTTGAGCTTTTTCATTTTTCTTAGAGTAAAATCTCGAGACCATAGGGAAACATTTTCAGAACTTACACTGAAAATCTGGGAACACTAAAAGAGTGTTCGTTGAACCCTAAAAAAGTGATCAGAGATGGAACCCCCGATTTGAAATCGTTGAGCACTAATTTAGAGTTCAAATTAGCCAAAAGGGTTCATTCGATCTTTTTTTAGAGTTGAACTAGTAGGCCTATAGTACCCTCTATTGGGACCAGGCAAGTCCTCATATTTCAGAGAACTATCTCTAAAAAAGTGTTCAGCTGAACCCTAAATAAAGTAGATAGACTTTACCAAAATTTTGGCTAAATTGAACCAAAAAAGGGTTCGTCGGATTTTTTGTGTAGGTCTTTTGATCGGATTGAGTTGAAATTTTGTACACAGACTTGGGGTGGACACATTTTAAAGTTGTGATAATATCAGCATTGCTGGTGATTTCACTGACCTAGACTTTCAAGAAAAACGAAAATGGATAACTCAGATACACCCACAAAATTGAATACATATACATACATAAAGAATAAAAGATACAATTCACCCTTCGTTTTACCCCGTTTTTATGAGTTTCAACAACAATCGAATCATGAGATTTTGATCAGAAACATCTTTTCAGGCGGTTTGCCAAACAACATTTCTCTTTAAACATAAATAAAAACTGCCATTTATTTTATTATGCCTTTTTTATTATTTTATTATAAATAAAATGACAAGGAAAGAAAAATAACGGCCATGACTTACTTATTATGTAGTCAAATTTCTTAGGTTAGATTTCAAGAATTATTTTCAAAAGTATTATTGGAAGTGAGGAAAGACGAAACTTTGTTTACAATTACATATGGATGCATGCAATTGTAAATAAACAGTTCTTGTTTGACGTAATAAGAAAAAACGAAAACAAAACAATCGTGTGAACAAAATTGAACAAATTTTCCATAAGAGATTTTCCTGATACTTCTTTAATCATAAATTACGAATAAAATAAAACATGTGTTACCTAATGACTAACTAACTTCATGATAGAAAGTATTAATTTTAATTCCAGAAATCCTAACCTAAAAAAAACTTTTTTATTTTTATCATGACTAATTTTCGAATATTACAAAACCCGGAGCTGCACTACTGTTTTCTGAGAGAGACCACACGACGTAAACAGAAAATTTTATTTATTACTATTTTGTTAGAATCCTATTTTTAGGTTAATTTTCTTGTAATCGTTTTTTTGGAAACATAATTTTTTAATAATTCTTGATGTTCAACAGATGTTTTAACATAAACATGCAGAAGGAAACTTAAAATGTTTCTTGAATCGAACAGCATGCGACAGATTTATTTAACATTAGAAGAGTTATTGATTTTCATTAGTTTTTGTTCAGAATGAAAGACTTGTCGTTCAAAATCAGAAAAAACGATTTGAATTAAGTATTTGATAAAATAGTGGCACCTTCTCTTTTTGATATTGATAGGCCCTCAGGAAAATCTACAATTATGAGGATTAGCCGGAAATTAGTAGTTAGAAAACAGATAAAACTAAGGAATGGAATCAGAAGTTTTGAAAACCAAGTGAAGATTGACGATTTTTTTAGGGGGTCACCATTGTATCACAAGTGCAACTATTGTATCACATACCCTATAAAACAATGTTCTTAAAAACGTAGGAAACCACAAACTGGATTATGTAGCTTTTCTTTCATATTTATTGTATATTTTGTGATAGGAACTGGATTTAGACTTCTGCAAAGAAGATATGTGTAAATTTTGAAGGGGATCGGAAAAGTAGGAAAGTCTGGTAAGCACCAGGAACGGATATTATTCCAAATTTAGTAAAGGAACTGTTCTTGAGCACTTGCCATAAGCTTCTGTCCCAAATTTGAGCTCATTCTGATGACTATACTGCCGTCACAATTGAAATTTTTCTATCTACGCTTTTGGGCGAAAATGAGTTAGGTAAAGAGCAAACTAAATCTCACTGATACGCGTGTTGTCTATTTTTTTCAGCACTACATTAAAGTGGTGTAAATGCTACAAATTAACCCCAAACATTCAATTTTACATAGAGCTGTATGAGAAAAATTTTAGAAAACATTGATCTCCGCGAAATGTAAAAAAGTGTAGATAGCAATATTTCAATTGTGACGGCAGTATAGAACTCAAGAATTCTGGAAGTTCAGTACTTGGGGCCACAGATCCCGATGTCCCATGGTCAAACTTTTTTAGGAACTGGTCTTGGGTACTTACCACAAGATTACGTTCAAAATTTGAGCTCATTGCGATCATTAGAACTCAAGATTTTTGGAAGTTCCTTGTACAAAGAAGCCCCCTAATCCTGATGTCTCAGGGTCAAACTTTTATATGAACTGTTTTTGGGCACTAGCCAAAATCTTATATTCCAAATTTGAACTCATTCCGATCGCAACGGCCGGAGACCATTTGGCAGAAGGGGTCGTTTGGTCGAAGGCCGTTTGCCCGAAAGTTGTTTTTTATACGTCAATATTCATATCAACCCCATATAGAAAATGGCATAATCACCATATAGAAAATGATATAATCAACCCAGCAACGGCTATGCCTACCACTGCGTTCTCCTATCATGGGTTCTGCCGCTTAATCAACCTAGCAATGTCTAGGCTAAGCCTACCACTGTGATCGTTCCCCGACCATTTGCCTGGGTTCTGTCGCGTGTATGTAACTTTTCTTCCAATTAGAGAGAAGAAATTACATTGATCAAGATAGCAAAGGAATATACCCGTAGTCAGAATGAGCTCAAATTTGAAACAGAAGCTTTTGCTATAGTACCCTCACCTCAATTGGAAGTGTAATGCGGCTGCTGTATGCAAAAAAGTATTCTACGGCCTGCACTCTCTCAATCGAATAAGATTCTATACACCCCAAAATATTCGTTGGCAGCTGGTGAAATCCTTGATTTTGTCACACTTCCAATATTGTGACGTTGTTTTTTTCAAAAGTTAGTTATGGAGTTTTGAATAGACTTCGGCTGGCTTTTAATGCATGTCTTAGATATGTCCATAATCTTAGGCGTTTTGACCACATTTCTCATCTAGAGTCCAGCTTGCTGGGATGCTCTTTGGTGAAGTTTTACAAATACAGAATAGCTTGCAGTGTCTTTAAGGTGCTGCACGGTATGACCCCAATGTACATGAATGACTTCTTTGTTCGAGGATCTTTTTCGAGAACTGGAAATCTTTTACTGTCACGATTTAGGACGGAGGGCTTTGGGAACTCCTTTAGAATTGAAGGTGTTAGAGTTTGGAACTGCTTGCCACAGGCAATCACGTCTCTGGAAAGGACTTCGGCTTTCAAAACCGCTGCTTCCAGTACTTCAGCAACCACTAGTCAACGACGTTTATTTTAACTTGTTAACCATAGTAAAATTTTAATATTATAACTTTTTTATATTTGCAATATGCATATACATTGAAACGCCTTGGCTTACTTATACACTAACTAAAATACAAATACAGTCCCAAAAAATTGAGTCCAAGTCCTCGGGACTTAAACCAGAGTTGAAAATTGATCTAAAAATAATAGTTCGGAGCTCGAACTAAAAATTATCTTGGGTAGACTTTTGCTTGGATTTCGGTGAAATGAATTAAAATTTTAGTTTCCAGAATTATCTGTGTACTTTAGCAAATTCTGCTGCAAATTTGTTTCCCTTTACACATGAAGCAAAAACAAGAAACTTTAAATCTTTCTAATCCAAAAAAGGTACCTATGTAACAGCTCTATGTTACACCATTTAATAAAAAAATAAAATGTAAAAATTTATACAAAACCTCAAGTTGTAAAAAATATTGTTTCACGCGTTTGTAATTTATGAGTTCGATTAATTTTGGTATTAGATGCTTTTTTATGTTTAAATTATTTTAGCTGAATGTAATAAATTGGGTAATAATAATTATGTGTACTTCTGGGTTCCGGTCCGCCAGGCACACCATTTGACGGATAATTACTCAATAATGAAAATTATGAAGATAGTGAAAGTATAAAATAAAATTTAGGGGAAAAAGATGAAACCTTATATAATTATTGTAAAATAAGTAGTTTGGCTACTCGTAATAAGTTAAGGAGTAACTTTAAATCGATTTTCCATCTTTCGTGCTTCTTTTTTGTAAATTGCGTTCAATTTCTCTCTTCTGCACTTCACTTTTTGATACGTATTTGTAATAAATACTTCATAAATTGGGGGAAATCAGATTTTCCTTCACTTTTCTATACGATACCTTATTGTATACCTTGTATGAATAAATGCTTTTAAAAATATTAGTTGGGTTTTACTTATAATGATCGTTATTTTTATGTATGTCTTCTTCTTCAAGGTTTTACGATGCATTCCATATTATGAGTCATCTTTCAACATACAATGAAATTCAGGTTCTTTTATTTTTCCGAATTGCTTTTGCAGCAAGGTGAACTTTCCTGTTATATTATGTTCTGGGGAATTTAATGGCAGCTCATAGATATTTTAAGGGTTCTTGTTTATTTACTTTGTGTTGTTTATGTTTTATACTGGTATATATCGATTGAGTCAGAGTTCAAAGACATAGTAAATTTAATGGTTTTGATGTGTTTGAAATATACCTCTGGGTATTTATTTATAATCACAATAAAATAGATAAACAAATTAAAATTATTCTCAAAGAAAATTTTAAGAAAGATCAATTAAACCATAGAATTAAGTCTCTTTCGAAACAATACAATAAATTGGGTAGGGAATTTATTCTTGGACTGTCTATTGTACGCCTAACCTGCATTAACGCATTCGGCTCGGGTAAGCACAGGTACCAAAATAATCTTGTTGATCGATTAGGATGAGAAAAGCAAGATCTTGTTTGAACAAAAAAAACTTGTTGTAAAAAATTAACCGAACCAAAACTGGTCTATATTTGATTCTAATAATAATATAATATAATAAGCCCTACCCTTGAAGGACCTGTCGAGTCTTTATATTTCAGAGAACTTTCTAGGTATTAGTGTATTCTTGGACATACAGCTTAAGGTGGATTCCGAACCACTACAACATGATTGGTTATTTATACTAGAAGCTAGATCAATTGACTCGACAATAGTCAAATTTTCACCCAATCGCAGACTGGGTCTAAAAGTGGATCTAAACCAAATATTTCGTGTATTCTATTGGCAAGTCTGCTTAGTGACGTGTTCTATTTTTGCTGCAAGAAAACTGACTAACCTCTTTGACATATGAACACCATTCGAACGCTTTCTACCCCATACTTTAAGTTTTGTGACTGGGGTTCGAGCTCCTTAGGGTTAGCTTACGTATTGCTGATAAGTAGGTGATGGCAGTGTGAACAACGAATAAAATACATCCTCTTACTTTAAATTATTAAACTAGAATGAGACTGAAAAATATGCTATCACTGACATCGCTACTCCGTTTTTTCTATTTGTCATTGCTTACGTTCAACAGTAGATCTCTTTATGACAGTGTATTTCCATATGGGATGCTTTAGTTTATGGTTATGCGAATTATTTCGGCTCTATATTCAAAAGCAGAGCACATAGAGCAATAAGTTATATCCTATTCATAACACCGATTAGTTCGCGGAATATGACATTAGGATAGTCAGCAGAAAATATAAAGCAATAATCGAATGTATTTCATTCCGACGAAACGCGATGAAGCGTGAAAATTAATTAGTTTTTTTTTGCTGCTGCTATTATCATGATTTGGAATAGATTCAGCTGTTTTTTTTATATTTATGTGAATTAGCCAATAATTAGGTATTCCGCTCAAACATAAAACATTCAATATCATTATCATCATCAAATAATAATAAACAAGAATAGAATCGAATTTGAATCAATACCAAACTCAGCTCAGATTACTCTATCGCTGGCTAGGTAGATTATGTATGCACATTCGAAATTAAATCCGAGTCTGTTTAGAAAATTCTATACATAATTGGAATTTTCAACAAAAATAAATAAACAGAACAATATGTGCACCTGTCCTTCCCCTCCCGCACCTCTCTTTGCTCAGGCACCTATTGTGTAGGTAGACTATTATAATAATTGTTACAGTATAATATTTAATTGAATTGAATTTCATTGGCAAATCGATATTTATTCGCTCATTCCATCCAAACTCTATACTCAACATCCAAAACCCAGTCAAGTCAATATGCCATCGCAACGCCATTTGTATTCAATGTTCGTGCTATGCATATTGTCACCCATCGCCTCTCTTATATTGCTTGCTTGCTTGATTGTCGTTCGTTTGTATTGTATATCTTCCAATTTACATTCCATCAACCACCAACAACCATCAGCCTAATTTGAATAAAGATATTTATAAAGCAGTTCGGAAAAATACACTGATAAAAAACTTGTTTATTGGCTAGATTGGGAGAAGTAAGATCTTGTTTGACAATGGTTGGGAAATACAAGCCAAACAAGATCTTCACTTATTTAATATCCACTTTGCATGAAAATGATTAAAAATGAAGTGTGAAATTTAATAATTTCGTTACACTTGGCCGAATGCCATATGGCCGAACAGAAAAGTTTTTTGGATATTTGGCCGAATCATAAAAAAGAAAAATTTGAGACATTTGACCGAAATAGGAAAAAAATAATATCTTGCCGACATTTGGATGAAGTAGAAAAATTTGCATGCAAAAATGTCTTTGAAAAAAGGGTGCATTATGTGGGATTTCTTAATTATCGGCAAAAATAGCTTTCTTGAACAATATCTTATCAATATCAATAGCTTTTCGATACTGTGGAGTGATGCTGCTCTCACTGTAACAAAAAAAAGCTATAGAGGTTTAAGCCTGATATATACTATTTGGTCACTCGGCCAGAACTGTGGATTGGTTTGATGAAAGATTGCAGTCCACCTCAATCCAGATTTGGTTGGGCTGCTCTTTCCTCAAAAATTAAAATAAATTGATCTTCGGCCCAGTTATGGCTAGTCCCTAGGGCCTTTAGGAAGGGAAGGGAAAAAAAAAAAAAAAACAATATCATAATCAATTTAAGAAAAATGGTGCATTGTGTGCAATAATTTTAATTTTTTTTCCTGATCACCATGGCTGTTAAAAGGTGCATCGATTTTTACAGCAGAATTTATAGTCCGCCATCTTTGGTTTTATTTGAAGCCTTCAATTTCAGTGGGCTAAATAATATTGATAAGATTATTCAGCCCACTGAATTTAAGATCCTCAAATCGAGCAAAAGTGGGTGAATTAGAAATTGTGCTGCAACAATCGATGCACCTTTCTACAGTCGTGCTAATCACTAAAAAGGGTGCATTGTGTGGGGTTTTTTTAATTATCAGCAAAAATAAATTTCCTTTGCTAAAACTCATAATCAATTTAAGAAAACAGGGTGCATTGTTTGGAATAATATTAATTTAACTGCACTCTAAGAAAAAAGTACTGATTAATCAGTAGTCTTAATATATTTGGAAGAAAAAGTGGAAT
>JXPH01004676.1:11905-22045 GCA_001014845.1 Mochlonyx cinctipes | reverse complement strand
ATTCTGGAAGTTCCTGGTGTATAAGAGCCCACAGATCAACATGTAATGGGGTCAAACATTTTTATGAACTGTTCTTGGATACTTACAAAAAGCTTTTATTCCAAATTTGAGCTCATTTCGACCATTATAGATCTCAAGATTTCTGGAAAACTCTGGTGAGTTTGTATGGGGGCTCCAAACTCAGTGGTTCGATTTGACCCATTAACGAACTCGTTGTTGAGAAAAGTCCCCAAACGAAATATCAGCCAAATTGGTAGATAATTACACACACACGCACATACACAGACTTTTTAGACCATTTGGTGCAACTTTTTCTGAAGAACAATTTTTTTTTTAATTTTACTCAAAATATACATAAGGTTTTCTTTTCAATCCATAAATATAAAAACTAAAAAGAGAAACAAAGTGTGTGTTTGTGCCAAACAGCTGGTCAAACAATTGCTCTATTGAAGAGGAAGTTTGGTAATTGTGTAATCTCGAGAAATGCTCCGGTTGAATGGCCCCCTCACTCATCCGTTGGATTTCTTTTTATGGGGCTACGTTAAGTCGTTGGTATACCAGCAAGCCAATAACGTTAGAGGAGCTCAGGGACAATATCGAACGCAGAATTGCAAACGTTTCGGCCGATATGTATAAAAGAGTCGGGGAAAATTGGCTCCAAAGAATCGGTCGCTGCAAATGTGGTCACGGTGCTCATATGGACGAGATTGAATTCCATTCTTAAATGTAACATGTGTACTGCACCTGGAATAAGTTTCAGCTCGATATCTCATTTATTCTGTGATTTGTTACTTTAATTTCTAGAAGTTCAAGTCTTGTGTTTGGTTCAAAAATGGAAATCGCCCAAATCAACACGTTTTGGACCCCTAGAAGTCATTTCCGACCAAAATTGGTTGGACGTCTGTTAGTCATACAAATGTTCGTCATTTTATCGATAAACACGATATCAATCACACATTTATGAATAAAATCTTTTGAAATATTGGCCAAGATTATCAATTGGTACCCATGTTATGCCTACCCATTTTTGCCCAATCGGACAAAGGCTTCTGTGGGCTCTCATACAAAGTCGACATTTTTATCCCAAAAATAATTGATTTTTATAATAAAACGGCGTAGCTTCATCAATAATGAGTACGGTCCTCCTACTGGCATCCCTTATTAGCCGGAGTGACGTTAGGAGTGGAGGCATTGAAAAAAATATAGAAGTTAAATTCATGAAGCCGTATCGGCCTGGTTCTTTAATTACAAAATGTTATATCCTTATTGAAAAACCCTACAGGTGTTTTTATTAAATACTCTAAATATAAGTAAAATAATTTGAGTCAGGTCATATGATCTGAATATTCATCAGCTGAGTATTCGGATCGAAATTCATGTGAAAACGTCGGACCTGGACCTTCTCCAAATGGACAAAAGTTAAATTGAATAATTTTACTGGATTTTAGTATAGAAAAAGTATTAAAAATTCAGTTCGTCTTATAAATTATCAATACTTTTTTACCTACTTATGAAAATTAACATGAATTTTACCAAATCAAATTCGACCTGATTACTTTCTCATATATTATACAAATACAGTAATATAGGTCAGCATCAGTTCAAATACTTCAAGATCAAGATTTATTGCATTAATTATATGTATATCGTTCCACTAGCAACCACATTTCTGTACCCAATTAGAGGGTATGATGTGCCAATAAATAAAATGGAATATCAAGAAAAATAACCATCAGCACATGTTCACAAGTGCTGAAAAATATTTGCCAACAAAAATATGTTTGTATAACACTTCTTTCAAGATTCTTTTATAGCTCATAGAGTGACGCCAAAGTGAAATAATACTGTATTTGAATACATTATTAGAACAAAGTTAAGTTAATTGCCATATAATTTTGCTAGATGACGCTGAGCGGTGATTTGAAATTCAAGTTTCTGTAAAAAAAACAAGGCTTCTAAAGAAACAAGGATTGTGTTTGTATAAAGGAGGATTGAATAGCCAGAGTACTCAAAATCACCTTATATGCATATGATGGTATTAAAAAATTAGCAGCAATATCTTGTGGGTAAAAGCAATGTCCAGTCTATATCATTATTTCAAGCTAAACAACTTTTTCATTCGAGTATGGAAGTTGAAATTCAACAAACACTTTTGTGGCCACCCAATGAGCAATGATGGAACATTGAAACTGAAATGCTTTTTGACATCAGCTTAGCTCTAAAAGCATCCTGAAATGCTTAGATTTAAAATAGTTTTAAAAGCTTTAGAGTACTTCTCTTAGGAAGGCATTATTCCTGTGGACAAATATGGTTTTGAAGAAAAAAAAAGTGACAAAACTGGCCACTAGCTTCCACCAAACAGTTGTGCTTTGATTCCAATAGCACCGTTGTTTAATTGGGATATTTAAAATAATGCTCCCGATGCACACCACTGGTTTGAAGTTTACCAGTCTCCGCACAAATTATTATTTTTTGAATGTATGTTTTTCAATTTTTTACAACCGCAGAATATTCAAAAATGTAAAATAGTAGGATACTACAAAGTCGATTATAGCTTTTCTTTTTTATTTATTGTACATTTTGTAGTAGGAACTGGGTTTAGACTTCGACAAAAAGGTCATCTGTGCAAATGTTTAAGAGGATCGGAAAAGTATTTAAAATCTTATCCAAGAAAATCTGGTAATTAAATGCATCAGTAACGGAGTATAGTTTTCCAAATTTAGCGTAGACACTGTTTTGGTAATTGTCATAAGCTTATATTCCAAATTTGAGCTCATTCCATTCACTAGAACTGAAGGATTCTGGAAGTTCCTGGTAGTTAGGAGTCCTCAGATCTCGATGTCCTTAAGTCAATATTTCTTAGGAACAGTTCTTGGATACTTAGCGAAAGCTGATATTCCAAATTTAAGCCCATTCCGATCACTAGAACTCAAGAATTCTGGAAGTTTCTGGTACATAGGAGCCCCCAGATTCCAATTTCCGGTCAAACTTCTGAAAACTGTTCTTGGATATTTACAAAATCATAATACCAAATTTAAGCTCATTTCAATAATTAAAACTTAAGATTTTTGAAAGGTCCTGGTTTTAGGACGCCTCAGATACCGATGTCCCAGAATCAAATTTTTTTGGGAACTGTTCTTGGATACTCACCAAATGTTTATGTTCCAAGTTTGAGCTCATTCCGATCAATAGATTTCTGGAAAATTCTGATGAGTCTGTATGGGGGCCCCCAGATCCCGTGGTCAAATTTGGTCAATTAACTCATTCTTACTTTTGTTGAAAAAAGCCTTCTCTCAAAATATCAGCCAAATCGGTTGAGTTTTACGGAGGTATCGAGGAACAGACAGACGACCGTATGTGCACAGACATATTTTTTCACTTTTCAGACCATTTGGAGCAACTTTTCCCCAGAAAACAAAATTTTCCAAATTTTGCTGAATATAAGGTTTCTGATCCATGTATGGATATGGTTGGAGCTGCAAGTTTTAAAAAATTTCACTTTTCAAGAGCTCAAAAAGCTGTTTCTCTACGGTCCTAAGTAATGTTTAAAGATGTTGATATTTCTGATTAAAATTTATTTTAATTAAATTTTCAGAAAGAATTTTCTTTGCACGAATATATGCTCATTCTTTCTCAGAAAACTTTATGAAGAAAAGTATAAAACTCATGTTTTTCTCCAAATAATGAATTCGAAAGAAAATTTGAAAACGTATACATACATGCATATATTTAATGAATAAAAATTTATGAACAGTCAATTGTTGACAGATTTTGTGTGTCTCTCTTGTTCTGAAATATTTATGCATTGTTGAAAAGTTTTTCTTTTTAGTAGATGTAGACGAAAAATTTCTGCACCTGTTTTTCAACATTTTTGCAGCACTTTTGTTTTCCATTTTTCGTTTTAACACCATGTGGTTAGACATGTTTTCCTTTTGTATGTTTTATTCTCTATTTCATATTTATTGTATATGCCACCTGAATTAGAATAGAAACTGGAGGAAATTAGCAAACATTTTGTACTTATATTTTATGCTATACACGACGTTATTCTCCATTTATACCTTTATAACGTAAAGATATTTTGCCCTTTTCGATCCACATGTGCACAAAACAAACAAGAACAACATTCCAATTAAATACTGAAACAGTCATTTGTTAGAATGCACAATTAAATATATATGTCTATATGCAAATGGAAAATCTTAATTTGCATAAAATATCAATTCATTGGAAACACATTTTCATAATGTAAGAATTATTGAAATAATATTTGTATTTTGCAGGACAACGTACACACTTAAAAAATGTCCTGAGCTCGGGATAAAATACCCAATATTCCATCTGCTGAGTATTCGGGTTCTGTTCCAATAATTAGCATCCGGAATGTGAAAGTTTCCCAATATTCAGCACCAATATTAAAAAATCTCGATTTACGGAAATGATAAATAAATGTCCCGAATTTCGGCTTACCTCGGGAATTTTTTATGCCAGCACCAAAATTTAGCATTGGAACTGTTTTTGGTCATTTACCAAAGCTTATGTTCCAAATTTGAGCTCATTCCGATCCACACAGAAGATCCACAGAGAAGAGAAGAGAATCCCTTGTCTAATAATTTTAATTCGGGAGTTGACATTAATTACAGACCTTGCTTTCAATCCATTTAGATCCCTTCGACGGCGGGCATAAGGTGGCCCAATGTGGGGACCCCCTCCAAAATCTTTAAATATTACCCAATTTGCTCAATGCAGGGCTTAAAACTCTCAAGACATGAAGACTCTTCTAACGATATCCTTGTTGTGAAGCTGGCATGACTTGAACGGATTCTGAACTTTTTAGGAAACCACTTTATGCACGGCCTTATTTAAATGGATTGAAAGCAAGATCTGTAACTAATGTCAACATATTAACTCCTGAATTAAAATTATTAAACAACAGGAGGATGTGCAAATTTCGAAGAAGATCGGCAAAGTATTAACTGAGTTATCCCAGAAAGTCTGGTAATTGGGAGCATGAGGGATGGACAATATATTATCCCAAATTTAGAACAGAAACTGTTTTTGGGCACTTACTAAAAGCTAATATAAAAAATTTAGGCTCATTATGATCCCTACAACTTAAGAATTCTGGACAATTCTGGTGTTTGTATGATGGTCCCCAGACCCCGTGGTCCGATTTTGCCCATTAATGAACTCGTCCTTACTTTTGCTGAAAAATTCTGCACACACAATTTCAGCCAAATCAGTTGGAAATTTTGCGAGACAGACACACACAGACAGATTTTGTTAGGTTTTTTCACGTTTCAGACCATTTGGTGCAAATTTTCCCAAGAAGCCATTTTTTTAAATTTCACTTATGCCTTACTTTTCTTAACTATCTATACATATGATGTTCCTGGTACCTAGGAACCCTCAGATCTCAATGTCTTAGGGTCAGTCTTTATAAGGAGCTGTTCTTAGATACTTAACACAAGATTATGTTCAAAATTTGAGCTTATTTAACTCAAGATTTCTGGACAAATCTGGTGGGGTTTTATGAGGGCCCTGACCCCGTGGTCTGATTTGGGCCATTAACAAACTCGTTCTCATGTCAGCCAAATCGGTTGAGAATTACGCAAGTTATCAAACTAACAGACACTCACAGACAGATTTTGTTTTGGATTTTTCACGTTTCATACCATTTGAAGCAACCTTTGCCGAGAAACCAATTTGTTTTTAAATTTTACTGAACATAAGCTTTTCTTTTCTATTTATGGATATGACAGGAGAAAGAAAGAAAACCTAAAATTTGAAATTTTGTTGAAAAATAACATTTGAATTGAAACCAAATTTTGAAATTTGTGGCTCGACAAAAAATTTAAATTCTTTTTGCGATTAAAAAACTGGTTTTTTGAGTCAGGACTGAGATTGCATTACTCGGAGAAGAAAAAGTTTGCAAAATCGTTACATACGGAACTTTAACCGCAAAAATCGTAAATTTTTTTACGGTTCTGTGAAAAAAAATTACGTAAAAATTAACAAATTTTTATGGCTGTGTGTCCGTCAATTTTTATTTCCGATTTTTCAAAGTTATTTTTTGTCAACTTTCAAAATCAGTCAATTAAATTAACATTGTTCTAACAACATGCTACATAAAAGTTACCGAATTAGTTGTTTAAAAATAATCTCGTCAAATGTATATATTTGTTATTTTTAATTACTACTCGATTGGATAACACAATTCACAGGTAGATTTTGTTTTGAAGTTTTAAGACAAAAAAAAATCCAGTGTTTAAAAGAAAAGTCAAAACTTCGAACTTCTCCTGACGTTTTCTTGGAAAAAGCTCAAACGCGCGTCATATTTGGTCCATAGAATCAAAAATATTTACCCCCTCAAAAAAGTATAAAATAAAAATTTGGCATCCACTGAATACACGGTCCAAACATCTTTTAATTCAAAGGATGAACATCCTATAAATCCACGGATGAACATCCTACAAATTAACGGACAAATATCATACAAATCAACGACGAACATTGTAGGAATCCATGGACGAATATCCAACGAATCCACAGACGAATGTCCTATACCTGAATCAGATTTACGAGGTATTGAGGAACACTTATGAATCAAGCGACGACGATCCTTCGATCCCACAGCCTTTCAACCGTGGAAATATAGGATTCAAATCAAGTGCTTTCTATCAGACGGAATTAAAGAAAATATGCAATAGAGATGTGCGTGCACTGAATGGTGTATTTAATAGCGTCTTTGCTTGCTGTTCGATCTCAGAACAGAACGAACATCGTAAGAATCAACGGATGAACATCCTACTAATCTACGGACAAACTTACTAGAAATCTATGGACTAATATCCTACGAATCAATGGACGAACGTTCTACGAATCCACGGACGAACGCCCTATACACCAAAAATGTTGGAAACTGAAAATACTGATTTTATTAGTTCACTACTTTGATCTAAAATTTCAATTAACCGCATTTAACTGAAAATTTTAGATAAATTATCTGAAAACTAATCTTACCTCTTATTGATACACTGTAAAAAGGAATTTAGAATTATATTATACATTGGAGAGATGGAAAGTTGAATTTACGCGTTTTGAATAATAATCGTGTCCCGAAATACTGAACAGAGTATTACTGTTTTTTTTAAAGATTTATGAAATTATTTTTAGAAATTTTAACTAATAATTAGACTGTGGGGTTTACTAAAATTTTTAGAGACACATTATCTAAAAATTTCAGTATTTTGAATTTTCTGTGTAACCAAATACGATTTTTGAGTTACGAATGAGTATCTTACGAATCAAAGGACAAACATCCTACGAATATTCGAGCAAAAGTCGTACGAATCGACGGACAAACAACCTACGAATCGACGGACAAACGTCTTACGAATCTTGACGAAAGTCCTATGTTAGCAAAATTCAACTCTGGAAAACGTTAGAGGAAACACCTGACTTTTCCTTTCAGTGTTTTTGTATGGAATTGATGATCGGATTCAACGTCCGTTAAATAAGCGGACGTGATAGACTATGGAGCGAATTTAAACGACACATATCCGAGGGATCACCTGACGTTTTTTTCTGAGTGTATAATGAAAATTGATTTTGAATACAAAATTATTCGGTAGTTCAAGTTTTTCTAAAAATCGGTGAGTTTCATAGCTAATACTGTAACTTTTATTTAGCGTGTACCAAACTAAAACCAATTAAATATGAAATTTTGTTGAAAGGTATCACGTGTCAAACTACCCCTGTGAGTTATGTGCATTGAGACTATTTTTCGTGTGTTGCAATATATTTTGTGGTTTACAAAATATGAATACGTAAAATGTGGTGCAAGCTGCAAGCATACAAAATAACAAAAACTCTGTACAACTATGCATACAATTCTGAATTCATCGTCGCAAAAAGACGCAAGAGAGAATAGGCAAAACATTACAAGGTATACGCTGAGGTAAGGTAAGGCAAAACAATAATAATTTATTACATTAGACAAATAATTCAATTGTATATGCATATCATACAAGAACAAAGAGAGCTTTCGAGGCGATTAAAATCAATTTCCAATTTTCCAATAATTTATATAAATGTAGGTATTTCGTTTTGTTTTGCATACAAGTATTAAAATGTAATAATATGGAAATTCAAGTTGTCGGAAAAGGAAGAAGAATTGTTGATCATCCATCTGGTTGACCCTTTCGATGCTGTCTACAAATACAAGAGGTGGTGTATAATGGAGCATGAAGCAGAGGAAGAGAGCTGGCGGAAAACAAATTGAGCAAATTATTTTCCATTAAAACGAGAATGAGCAATGAGGAGCGGGAGATGAGTCATTTAGAGTTTAATCGTTTGATTTATTACAAGGTTTAGCTTTAAAGGTTTTTGGGGTTAGGAGGTTCAAGAGTTTAATTCGTTGTACATTTATCGTTAATGAAAGAGATTTGTTTTTCGTTTGTTTTAGACTTTATATCTTGTTTGGGAATCAATTTTCTGTTCTGGGATTTTCTTGTACGTACAAAGATTCTGTGGGATTATAAAAGTTTCGCAAACAATTTGTTAATTATACACTGAAGGAGAATGCAGCAAGAGACGAACAAAACCAAATTATGTCATTCCGATTCCCATCATCATAAATTTTCCACCTCCGCAAAATCCACTTGATTATTTGGGATTTTTTTCGTGAAATAATTGCATCTGTTTTTGTTTCCTCTCATTCATTAGGCAGGAATTCAGAATTGCTCTCGTATATATAAGTTGAAAAAAAAAGTAATATAAATAAACGTGTATTTATTTTTAAAATGAATAATCACACTTAATTATTATGTGGCATGAAATTTGCATTTATTTTTTTGTGAGTTAAGTTCTGCAATCAAATTGATTTATCATATTCAAAAGTTATACAAAGGTTTAAATTGTGCTGGTCCACACAGACAACTCCAGAAACTATATTAAACGAACTAAACTAAATTCTAAAAACGAGTCATCTATGAAAACATATGTTCAGCGCCAAAAAGTCCACAAAATTCTAAAAAAGTCTGATGAAATCCACAAAGTCCTTAAAAATCCATAAAAGCCTCAAAAGGTCAACAAAGACAAAAGCACAAAATTTTCTATGAGTCCATAAAGCCCCAAAAAGTCTGAAAAAGTCTTCAAAATCCCAAAAAATCCCAAAATCCTAAAAAAGGATTTCAAATTTTTCGGCAAAAACCTTAAAAGTGCGGCTGCTCACACAAAATTAAAAAGTGAGCCACAAAAAATTAATAAGTGAGCAGCCGAACATTAATTTTTAGCAGGTAAAAATTAAACTTGAACAACCAAAAGTAAAATTAAACTTAAGCAACCAAAAGTAAATGAAATAAAATCAACCCAGCAACGACCCAGCTATGCCTTGGGAGGCATAGCCAGCTGAAACTTAGTTTACATCCAAGTTCAACATATAAAAAAACGATTCAGAACTTTTTTGTGAAAATATTCGTAACTTTTCATTCAAGATTTCACGTTTGAAAATAACCTTACATAGAGACCCAAAAACCGCAAATCAATCGCAAATGAGCCCACGTTGTGGGAGTATGGGGGACTGAAAGAGGTGGTCAATGGAAGTTGAAATATATTTTTATTATTTCAGATGGGCCCGTTGTACCCTATTTTGGCATATTTTTATTTTGGTCATTTTTGAGTGCAACAGGGTCCATCCGAAAAAATAAAAATACTATTGAACTTCCATTGACCTTCTGTTTCAATCCCCCTTACTTTCCCTCCATCCTCGCAACGTTGGCCCATTTGCGATAGATTTGCAGTTTTTGAGTCTATGTACGTTTATTTTCAAACGTGAAATCTTGAATGAAATTTTAAGTAGAAATAACTTATCCATAAAAATACAGTTTTTAAAACTCTCTATATTTCACTCTTTTAAATTTAAAAAAAGAACTTTTAAAAAAAAAATTGATTTTTCCAAATTTTTAATTTTGATTTTTAAATGCAGTGCTCTCGACAACGAATCTATCTGCCAAATTTCAGCCCGTTCCAATCACAAGAAGTGGGTTCATTTGCGATCGCCCAGTCTGAAATGTTGTCGTTGAGGAATGGAGTTCCACAGGGTTCTATAATGGGACCCTTATTGTTCTCCATCTTCAT
>JXPH01004676.1:0-11774 GCA_001014845.1 Mochlonyx cinctipes | reverse complement strand
CTAGATGCAATGGTCTAAAATTGAATGCATCAAAGACTCAGGCAATTGTATTCCATCATTGGGTTATTGCCGCTGAGCGAATTGCAGAAATCCTAAATGTGCGGCTTGATGACCAAAAAATTCCTTACAGCTCGACTGTAAAAAATCTTGCTTTGTATATGGATTCACATCTCAATTGGAAGAGAAATGCATCAGATATATGTAAAAAAGTATACTACGTACTGCACTCCCTCAATCGAATGAGATTTTATACACTTCAAAACATTCGTCTACAGCTGGTGAAATCTTTAATTTTACCACATTTTCAATATTGTGATGTCATTTTTTCTAGTGCTAGTTGTGGAGTGTTGCAGAAACTTTGACTTGCATTCAACGCCTGCATTAGGTATGTTCATAATCTTAGGCGTTTTGATCACATCTCACATCTAGAGTCCAGCTTGCTGGGTTGCTCTTTTGCCAGGTTTTACAAGTACAGAATAGCTTGCAGTGTCTTTAAGGTACTGCATGGTATGTCCCCAACTTACATGAACGACTTCTTTGTTCGAGGATCATTTTCGAGAACAGGAAACCTTCTAATGCCTCGGTTTCGGATGGAGGGTCTTGGGAACTCCTCTAGAGTGGAGGGTGTTAGAGTTTAGAACTCCTTGCCAGTGGCAATTATGTCTTTGGAAAGGATTTTTAGCGTTCAAAACTTCGGCGCTCGAATTCTTCAGTAGGAATTTTGGGATATTGTTATTTTATTGTTTTAAATGTTAATTTATTTTAAACTGTAAAAATTGTACCACATACGATTGTATATGCTTTGAAAAGCTTCGGCTTATTTAAACAATAAATACAAATACAAATACAAATACAAATACAAATACAAGATTTGCTTGGCAAAGCGAAGTTAATACAGAGAGAGTAAAAATAACATAAATAATTTTCTACAAAAAAGACAGACTTTCCATGCAAATTTTAATTTCCATTTTAATGACACGTCATCACCTTTTGATAGCTCACTAATACTAGTTCATATGCGAACTAATCGTACCTCTAGTAGATATGCATTGGGGTGTGCTTGCATCGTAGATGCCCAGATGACGAAAAATCACAAAAACCAGAGGGTGTTTTTTGCTTACTGGGGGGATGCCGGTACTTATTTACCCATTAAAATACACTCAGAAAATAAAAACCGTCAATTTCGCTAACAAAAGACAGTGCATTTTGCGCAAATGAAAGTCAGTACATTCAACGAGTGTTTACCGACGCTTCAATTTTATCATAACACCACTAACCGAAACCAGTGGATTTGATGGGTGTCGTCTGTGGACCGCTATCCAATGTACTTCACCCATCAAATTGACGGGTGTGCATCTGTGCACCACTCGTTCACTTCACCCGTCGACTTTGCCCTTCAATTTTTCGGGTGCTGGTCAGTTTCCTAGTGGTATTAAAAAATCTGGGTGGAATTACAAAAGATAAAAGATATACCCAGAAGAAAATAAAACTGGCTATTCACATACTACCCGCATTCTGCACATAAAAATTCTATTTGAAGATTTAATTCAGAAAATTTGACCAAATTTTTGTAAATGTTTTTTGCCTGAATCTAAAAAAAAATATTTGGGACATTTGCCTGAATCTAAAAAAAATGTCATCTTGCAACGTTTGGACGAAACAAACAAAAATTGCATACTAAAAAATCATTGAAAAGAGGGTGCATTATGTGGGGTTTTTTTAATTATTGCAAAAATAACTTTCTTTAACTAAAATTCATAATCAAGTTAAGGATAATGGTTCATTGTGTGCAATAATGTTAATTTTACTATATCCCAATCATCATGGCTGTTTAAAGGTGCATCAATTGTTGCAGCACATTTTCTAGTTCACCAACTTTGGTTTGATTTGAAGCTCTCAAATTCAGTGGGCTAAATAATATTGATAACATTATTCAGACCACAATTTAAGAGCTTCAAATCGAACCAAAGTGGGAGAACAAAAAATTGTGCTACAATTATTGGCAAAAACTAACTTTCTTTAACTAAAACTCATAACTAATTTAAGAAAAAGGTGCATTGTGGGCGATATTATTAATTATACTGTATCGTAATCACGTAAAAAATTCTTTGAAAAAAGGGTGCACTATTTGGGGTTCTTTAACTATTGCAATAATTACTTTTCATAACTTAATTTTACTGTATTGCGATTTGCAATCACTTAAAAAATTCCTTGAGAGAAGGGTGCATTATGTGAAATTTTCTAATTAAAAATAAGTTGATTTGCTCAAAATGATAGCGATTTGCCATCCAAGACACCCATAAGTCATAGAGGTGCTGGGGTCTGGTGAGCAATACTCACAATAACACTGTCAAATTAAAATAGTGTGTTGATAGAAATAAGGCAGGTTATACCTAGTCAATTATTTTTGATCACCATTTTCAGAACTTGAAAAACTTGTTTCCCAATTTAGAAAATGTTTTGTCTTATTTGAAAAAATCGAAAAAACTTTGTTGTCCATTTACAAAACTCAAATATTCTTCTTTTTTTTGTCTCCCATACAGCAAAACTTACAGTATTGTTGTCCATTTACAAAATCTGTACCCAATTTATTGGTTCTGTAGTTTAATTTATTTGTTCAAACGTATATTGTGATGATGTTTAAATTAAAGATTTTCTTCGACGCCTTAGAAGCTAAAAAAGTAAAAAAAAGTAAAATTTAAACATACGCAAATCTGCATCACTTAAAAAAAATTCCTTACACATTGTTCTTGTAAAAACACTCTTCTCCAATTAATGTTAGCTCTGGTGCGTACAGTTTTCTGTCTAAAAAAATAAAATTAAAAATATGTAAATGTTTTTATGTTGTTTTATGTTTTTGTTTGTCTGATGATTGTGTTAATATTTTTATAATGCTTTAAAGCGATTAATTTTCATTAAATGCAAAAACATAATAAATGATGCGACACTAAATATTTTGAAAATGTTTTTGTGTTTTATGTTATGTTGCCGCCGCATATCAAAAATAATGCTCTGGGATAGGTAATGAAATTTGAACAAACATGAATTTTTCATTTCTGGCGTTTCCATGGAAAAATGCTCTTCAAAAAGATAATGGCTTGAAAAATATTTTTTCATTAAAACATGATACAAAAATTGTAGAAAAAGCATCTATATTAATCACCCTCAATTTTTTGATATGAAAAATAACATCAAAGTATTGTGTACATAGAGACAAGCACCCACATAAAATTTCAATCTTCCCATTTTAGATGACATAAGCTCATCATCATTTTCGAGCGCAATTTGTGAACATAAGTAGGGAAGATGAGCCCTAAATATGTGAAACATAATGATGCTCTGCATACATTATTTGCCTCCTTAATTTGAATTCTAATAAAAAATTGTCGGGAAATATTTCAAAAATAAAATGCCCATCATGTGACTTGATCGGTAGAAAGTAGAAAGGGTGTCTGTCAACCACAAAGTATGGGTTCAAATCTTGCCCGTAACGATTTTATCAACTTTGCATTTTACATCGTTGGTGATAAGGTAAATTTTTTTGTGTGCTCATTCATGAATAGTAGGTAAGCATGCATGCAGGATATCTTGGCTCTGAAAACTAAGCGATCCAAAATTATACTAGAATACACTTTCATTTCGAGTCCAATATACTTTGGATGCCTTGAATGCCTTATTGCCAGTCCTGTGAAATAATTCGTGTTCTCAAATTTTTCAGAAACAGTAGATGGAGTGTCTTTGCAATGAGATTGGTATCCAGTTTGAAGACCTCAGCAGTGGTATTATCAACTCCAAGTGCTTTACCATTCATTAAAAATCTTACTTACTTACTTAAAGATCAGATGGAGGCAATGATCTCAGTTTTTATAGGTTGACCTATTCTAATTAGTAGTCGTTTAGTTGCCGTCATTTTCGGCATTTCAACTCCATCTCTTTGCAGGTTTAACATTTCTAAAAAGTGCGCACTCCATCTACTGTTCTTCAACACTCTTATCTTTTACTGGAACGTTTCTGCTGCGGAGGAAATCCAAAAGAAGCTTTAGGATTATTCGTAAGTGGTACTAAATTGTACTTAATAATAATAACAGTAATAATAATAGTAAAAATAATAATAAAATAATAAGACCAATAGTAATAGGTTACTATAGGTCTTATTATTAGACCAGACAAGTTATCATATTTCAGAGAAATTTCCAGGTATTAGTAGACCTACAGTTTATAGTGGTTTCCGAACTACCACAAGTTTAATGGTTATGCTAATAAGTTGCCTGTTCATTGAACCCATCAAGTTGTGTTAAATTTTTATAGCGAGGACGCCTTCTATCCCATACTTAAGCTTGTTGCAGCAGGTATATTTAAATTGTTTGATTGCATGGCTCTGACGATACATGTCGGAAATCACCTTGTTTACCCTATTATTCATTAATAATAGCGCACACAAAGTAATTTACCTTCGCGACAACGATGAAAAAACGCAAGTTAATTCAATCGCCACAGGTCGGATTTGAGCCCGTACCCTTCTGGTTTATAGGCAGACACTAAATTGTACATATCAGGTACTAAATATTTTGAAACTTTGGGTTCAAAAAATTGTAGGCTATAGAGAACCGTACCATCAAAAAATAGTATCTATCTTGCAAACGGTTGACAAACCGGTTTTGACATTGAAGGTACCAAACGGTACTAATTCGTAGCTATCATTTAGACTCCATAAAAAGTTTGTTCACTAGCGGAATCTTCAGCTAGCGAACACTGCAATATATTGAAATGGAGATACTATTTATGTCATTAATGCTAGTAAATAGTTCTAATTAGGAACTAAATATTTGGAAGTTTTGAGACCGACCAGACTACCTTATTTCGCTGTTGGAATTGACATAGCTTTTCTCCTTTATAACACTTAACAACACGTAACACTTTGAGTGACTTTTGACAAACTTGCACTTGGGGTGATCGTCCTTCGCAATACTTGGGATGTCATTCGGAGCACTTAGGGTAGACTTCAGAACATTTTGAGTCACTTGCGACACACTTGTATGACATTTGGAGCTCTACGTGTCACCCGTCGGCAAACTTCGAATGACATTCGAAACTTCGGGACATTTCGAGTGGCATTCGGCATAGTTTGGGTAGCCTTCGGCACTCCTCGGGTTTCCTTTGGAACACTTCAGATTACCTGGGGCACACTCCGGATGACATTCGGAACACTTCAGGTCACCTGCGGCACACTTCGGATGACATTTGGAACAGTTCGGGTTACCGTGGGCATACTTCGAATGACATTCGGAACTCTTCGAATGATCTTCGGAATACTTTGGGTCACCTTTGGAACACTTCGGGTCACCTTCGGCACGATGACATTCACAACATTTCGGGTCACTTTCAGCACATTTTAATTTTGGTCCAAGGTCGAAACAAAATGCCATTTCGCACCCTAGATTTCAGATTTTTTGAAATTTTCTACCAAAAATGTACCCTACGAGGCCTCTAGAGAACCTGAATTTTAGTTTTGGTCTGATGTCGTTATCAATACCAAGCTGTAACCAAAATTTAAGATTTTTAGAAATTTTCTATGGAAATAACCCCATAAGGGACCCTCTGGAGAGCTTTCAAGCCTTCTGGCAGACCTAAGTTCCTTATCGAAATTTCAAATTTCAGATTTTTAGAATTTTCTACAGTGACCCCTAGGAGATCTTATGGCCTCTATCGCTCAATTTTAGTTTTGGTCCAAGTTTCTTATCAAAATATCAAACCGTAACCCAAATTTCAGATTTTTCAAAATTTTCTATGTAAACTGCCACATAAGACACCTTCTAGAGAAACTCTGAAGGGTAAATTGGACCCAATTTTAGTTTGGGTCCAAAGTTCGTTCTAAAATATCAGGCCGTAACCAAAATTTCAGATTTTTAGGATTTTTAATCGAAAAATGCTACCGAAAAGACCCTCTTGTATTTGGCACAGACAGACAAACAAACAAACAAACAAACATAAATATCAACCTAAAGAAAATCATGCAAAAAGGAATAAATTTGCCAAATTCGGGGAAACAATCGTCGGGCAAACGTACCATTCGGGGAAACAATCGTCCGGCAAACGTACCATTTGGAGACACAATCTTTGGGCAAACATACCGTTTGGGGAAACAATCTTTGGGAAAACGTGTTTAGCAACATGAGTTTCGGGCAAACGTGTTTAAGGAAATGCTTTCGGGCAAACGTAGTACTCCCCATATTAATGATATAGAGCACCTGTGGGTGCTCTAGAATAGAATGGATGCAGCGAAACCAGAACAATTTATGAAAATTAACTCGAACCTGGTTTATGTATTCTCGACTTGTCTTTCCGTTGTTCATTGTTCAAAGCAATAATTACCGCACCAGGCGGCCATACCTCAAATTTCATGACATGTCCGTCATCAAAATTGTGTGTAATAAATCTTTTTTTTCTCATTTCCAATATTTTATTTTACATTATTATTCCATAAAGTCCATGCTATAGTCTAAAGTATACACAGAAAAATGAATTACATAACTCGGCTGTATGTCAGTTGGTAGAATGAAATCGCGTGACATTATGCTTTTAACAATGAAAACATATTTTTTGTTTATGTATTTGGATCGTAAGTAATTCTTTCGTCTTGTTTGTTTAATTGAAGTTTGTTGGACAAAATGGACTGGAACAAAACACACCCACTACTTTTTGTCTATATGCTAACAAGACTTTTCTGTTTTGCTTTTATTTCATTTTACTTAATGCATTATGTATGGGGTATGTATTAAAAAGTCGAAAAGGTATCTCAACATGACAGATAATATATTAATTTGTTATTTTCGATAATTACTTAAATTATTTGTAAGCATGACATGACTGAAATGAACATGAACTGTATCGCATGAAAGTATGCTATAATTATGTTATATATTTTTTTATTGCCGGCTTAATAAAGAAATTAGACAAGTGACGACTCAATTGGGAAAGTGAAAGTTACATTTCATCGACATTTTACACTCCCATTTAATTAACTAATAAAAATTTCGTCATGAAACGAATAAAAAACAAAAATAAATTTTGGTATTTTTTTTTCGCTGATGTTTTTCACAAAATTAAACAGAGAAAAACTGATGGGTGAACAAAAATATTTCCATTCATAAATTCCAAGAATTTTTCATTTTATTTTGTGCTCAATGGAAAAAACTATCCGGTGACTTTTTTAATGTTCTTTATATCTAAAATACTTTTCTAACCCCACGATACCGTCCTATCTGCTGCTCAAGCATTGGGTTGGTATAGAGAAGAATTACATATGAAATAAATAAATCTTTTAATTTTTTCCTATGTTAGAATACAATATGTGGGAGTGGGGCTGTTGTGGTACAAGTATTGTACACTCGAAAGAAAAATGAAAGTATCCGGTATGTATTTGACTTGACTTCCAAATTTTTTAAAAGTTTTGGATTTGACTAAAGTCAAGCCGATATACACCAGCATGCAAGACTTCCCCATACGCAATGAGCTATATTTGAGATGATATGTAAGTATTTGTCGCGTGCTTGACGCAGAACATCTTTAATTCGAAATAGAATGGGACTGAAATAGCTTTAATAACACCCCTGTAGTACCATGAACGGGTCCAAATTGTATGATAACTTTTTAGATGCCATAGTTCGGAAAAATTCCGAACAAGATTTTAAATATGAAAGAAACGTTAGGAAATTATTTTCATGACTGAAATTGAATAATTAAGTTAAAGTTAAGTTAAGTTTTCCAATCATTTATTCGTGATTTGAAGATAATTTTTGAAAAATGTACCTATTAATTTTTCCCAAATTTTTCAGAAGATTTTGAGTTTTGACCATGAGAACGACAGGGATATTTTGTGTTCAAACCCCTATGGGTAAAAGTAAGGAAAAGATAGTTGAATATAAAGGAATATAGAGCATGTGTGAGCAAGGAAACTTATAAAATAATATTCGAAATAAAATAACACTACATACATACAAACAATAGACAACCTAATAAATATTCCAAGGCAGAAAATTTAAGTCAAAAAGGACAATTATTACAATTAAACAATAAATTTGATTAAATTTTTCTTGTAAAGCGTAGAAGTCATTCAAATTATTTTGTACCTGTCTAGACCAGTGCTAGATTCGGATGTGAAAAAGTGCCCTAGCGCTCAATCTTCATGCGCCCTCTTAAAATGTCCTAGGGGCAAGAAGGGTTACACACTTGTTTTTTGAGTTTTCTTCAAAACTACTAGAGGATAAACAAACATCGTGGTCCTTGTTATATTAATTCAATCTTAAAATAAATTTAATTTTTGATTTCGATGAAAAATAAGTGCCCTAGCGCCGCTAGGGCGCGCTAGGCCTCGATTCTAGCCCTGGTCTAGACTAATTAGATGGCAACAGATAGTGTGGCTCTATGTAGATAAACTTTAGCATCCATGCAAGTATCCAGTGATTGCCAGTAAAGCTGATGCTCTTTTACCAATCACTCATACATTTCAGATGAAAACATTCTCAGACGAGCGACCCGAACCGGTGCAAGAGTAATTGGGGGACGTTCTGTCCCAGAACGAGCTAGGAAATCCACATTTTTATCACCCTCGACATTTGAATGGCCAGGGACCCACAGGCTTGTAACCTGACTGTAGTTGGAGAATTTGTTCAAAGTATAGCGACACCCTCTGTACAAAACTCCCAGTCTTCCCTAGTTGGAAAAATAACTTCATAGCGATCAGTAAAGTCAAGATTTGGCCAAATGGCGCAAGAACTAAAGATACCTCTTTTATAAGACGACTACATAACTTACCATGTCCATAAACTTTGGATGGTAGCTTTCATTTGCAAGCATATGCTCGAGACTATTTTTCAATTTGAATGTGTAAAGTTCTAAGGCTCAACATGTTTCAATAGCAGCAGTAGGAGTAGTATACTAACAAATTTGCGTTGAGTTTTAGTTACCTATTAAAGGCGTTCGAAACGAAACGTAAAGTTATCATCAGTATTATTCGAAATAAGCAGATCGATTACAATACTCTAGACTTTGACTTTTATAGTTTGAAAATACTGGTTTATTTTTGACTACTAGTAAAAACAAAGGCAAAGGAATTATAGTAATAGTTTCTGGAAGTTAAAAATTCAGATAGTATTTCCAGAAGCAATGCTATGTTTTGACTAATATACTTCTGTTTTATACCAAATTTTTATCATTCAATAACAAAACTTTTATATTTACTATCCTTAATACTCTTCCTGTTGACTTGAAATAATAATTACTATTAATGACCAAGTAAGTATTAATGACCAAAATTTCAGCCATTTTGTTTGATTACGTCAGAATTGATTTCGATTTTTTATTGAAATCACCCTCATATTGTATGGAATCTCATAGAAGGCTTAAACCAATTGAATTGAGCTGAACGATAAGTTGATTTGGGACAATCATTAATGCCTATGACCAAAATTTCAGCAATTTTGATTGATTATGTCAGAATTTATGTAGATTATTTCCTTAAACTCACATGCATTTGTATGGGAGCCCATAGAAGGTTTTGACCGAATTAGTAGACACACAGAAGACTCAGTGGTAAATATGGGTTGTACAAGGTCTCAAGAAACTCTCCGAATGCAACCAAGCAAAAACTTTGTCGGTGTCCTGCCTAAGTTCTCTAATATTGACAGAAAGGGAATAGCTAGTACCCTGGCTATTATCAATAATCGTTGGTCCAGTGCCAACTCCTTCCAAAAGTGGTTCCTTACAAGAATTGAAAAAAAATTTTGCTAGCAAAACGTATTACTTGTGGTTTCTGACAAGTAGTCCCAATGGATGGATGGCTTGGAAAGTGGGGCGTGCAACTGAAATTTAAGTTTCCTCTCCCACGCAGGCCTCAAAATGGACCCATTATGCTCAACCCCTGAAAAAGACATGAAAGAAAAAATCTCAACTAATTTTAGCAGTCCATGCGGTTGACAAAATATAGCCAAGGAAAACTTTTTGGATTTGAGCG
Source organism: Mochlonyx cinctipes (assembly GCA_001014845.1). Taxonomy (NCBI): domain Eukaryota; kingdom Metazoa; phylum Arthropoda; class Insecta; order Diptera; family Chaoboridae; genus Mochlonyx; species Mochlonyx cinctipes. Next base: position 1,762 of record JXPH01004676.1, on the reverse strand, counting down.
CTGTTGCCAATTTAGCCATAGTACCTTACTCTAAAAATGTTCATAGTTTTTTTAGGATAATATGTTTTAGATTTCCTGGAAAACGTGGGAAATGCTCCATGAACCTTCCAAAACAATGCCCAATTGATCCCATGGTTGGTCAGTTTCATTCGGCTAATTCTTGTTCAGATCAATAATGTAAGCTGTACTTCTGTTTCCAAATTTTACATGAGTTTTGACAGAGTGAGTTATTTCTGGTCGTTTACTGTTTACTCATAGGTTATTGTAAAGTAAATGGCCATATGTATAAAAAGATTTGTTTGGTCCTGCTGCCAAAATGCTGAATCTTCATTACATAATTTACAATGGCCTGAATTTTACCAAACAAGTATTCAGATACTAATGATTTCACCATCATAATAAACACTAATCAGATGCATCGGTTCAGTGTTTATTCAAGGTAAGATGCACGGCCATGCAAAGTTGTTTTGAAAACGGGTATGGAGTTTCCTAAGGAGGTTTCATCGAGTGTTTTTATGCTAACTTACAAAGAATTCTAAGTTTTCGGGCAATTTTAGGATAATTTGAAATAAAAAAGCCAAATGATGGTCTCTATGGGGCGTTTTTGTGTTTTGTACTACTTTTGCGAACATTTTTGCCCCTTTTCACAAAATTTGGGTGCTAGCGCTCTTTGCTTAATCGTTTTTTATTCCCCTGGTTAGTTGTATGCAGTATTTGCAAACTTATTATTTACCGCATAATTTTTCATCCCCCATCTTTATTTCCCACGGGGGTTGAAGTACAAATGGCCCAAATAGAGGTGTGCTTGCAAGGGTTCGCTAATCAGCTTCTCTGACAATATTTTTGAATCCACAAAGTCTCAAAAAAACTGTCATGCCCTGTATTTTTCCCATAAGATTTGAATATTGCTCTTGGTGTTTTCACTGTTCTTCTTTTTTTCCTCGGTGTATAACGCCTGACTGAAAATAATTTTTCAGGTTTGGAAAGAAGAACATATTTGTTCTTTATTCACAGAAAATATACAGCTGCAAACTCGTGCCCGTGGATTGCGATTAAGGGATGCATAGTTTATACATTTTTTTGCAAAAATTCTTTTTATATAAAAATTCATGGAATATTTAAGATGAATAAAAGGTTTTTGTATGGTTTTTTAATTTTAGGTAGATTTTTATTTCAAAAATATTTTTCCAGAGATTTATGTTTTTATCTATACATTAAAAAAAACAATTGGTTCATTATTTATAAATAAACATGATAACATGTATAAAATAAACGAAACATCATTTGAAGTTGTACAACCTAAACTGTCAGTATTTTGTGATAACATAGGTGGGGTTAAGTTCTGAAATAAATATAACGATTGTTTGCTCTTCCTAATACCATAATAATTGTAATGTTGTTATTTACACAAAATAATATTACGGAGAAGAGTCTTTCATTATTGTTTTGGTCCCTAGCACTGCAATTGCAAATGTACACACACAATTCATTGCCTTCTTGTGTAAAGTTTGTCGAGATGCAATTTTCTTCTAACAATATACAATTGCAGAGAATACTGTAGTCTAGAACAGCAGAGATGCAATCACAAATGCTTTTCAAAATGCAAATATATAAACGATATTATTTTTCTTTCTTTCTCTTATCATATCTATCGATAAAAAAGAAATAGTATTCAGTAGAATTTAAAAAATTTCGATCTCTCGCAAAAAACTGCTCTAAATGGTGTGAAACGCGAAAAAACGAAAAAAGGATCTATCTGTAT
>JXPH01004651.1:9361-24480 GCA_001014845.1 Mochlonyx cinctipes | reverse complement strand
TTGACCAAAATTATCGCCATTTTGTTTGAATATATGTCAGAATGTATTTCGATTTTGAAATCACCTGCATTTATATGAGAGTCTATAGGCTTTGGCCGAATGAGCTCAAAATTTATAGGCTGATTTGAGACAAAAATTAATGACCGTGGCCAAAATTTCAGCCATTTTGTTTGAATACGTCAGAATTTATTACGATTTTTCATTGAAATCACCCACATTTGTATAGGCTTTGGCCGATTTGACTCAATATTGGGAGGCTGATTTGAGACAATAATCTATGTCTATGACCAAATTCTACGTTTCCCCATTACTCCAGAATATTTTTAAGTTACCTGGTTCTTTTTCTAAAGGCCTCCAAATTTGGGGTATTTTGACGAGGCTATTTTTAAAAAATTTGTTTTTCAGAGACTGCCTCACAAAAATTGGTGCCATTGCTAGCCAGTTCAACCGAATTTCAAAAACAAATATGTTTTGGAAAGCTGAATAATAGTACGTCTAACTCTTTTACTCATATTTTTATTTTCTTTTGCTATAACTCCTAGCCAACTATTAGAATAATCGCGGGGTTAATTAAATCAAAGCAGAAAAAGCCCTAATTTTCAAAATGAAAAAAGTAAATCATTTATACTTATTTACATAAGAGCATATATAAGGCATAAAATTATAGACTTTCTTCTTTCAGAATCAGCTTTAAGACCTTGCCCATACTTGCCCCATTCTGAAATAGGGGTGTTTGAAAAAAGCATGTTTTCTTTGAAAAAATGGGTTTTTGTTGAAAATTTTGCAAATTAAATCAAATTCTTCGTGCAAATAACATCAAAATAGTATGAAAATCTAGAATTTAAAACTTTGGAGCCCTGTAACTCAAGGGTTAATAGTCGTAGGGATGAAGTCAAATATTTAGCTATTAACATAAGGCTACCTTAATCGAAAAACAGAAGTAGAAAATATTACTTAGTTTAGGAGCTATCCATTTATGATCGTGTTTTGCCTTCAAAATTACCACTGTCGCTCAGGCTAATTAGGGGACCATAAGGGGGGACATACTGATTATTGATGACGTCACTTTATTTTAAATATTTATTTTTATGGGAGCCCACAGAAACCTTAGTCCAATTGAGGTGAAAATTGGTAGGCATAAAATGGGTAAAAAAAATTATTTGAGCCGGCCCAAACATCGAATTAATGGGTCTTCCGATGTACAGCCCTGTCTTGGCACCTCTCTTTTATAATCTCGCACATAAAAAAATACGTGGTCAGTGATTTTGTCAGGTGAAATAAACTCGTTTTGGCTATTTTGAACTATTATTTAAGGTTCAACAAACACAAGTCCATGGTTCCACAGTTAAACTTTTCTAGAGCTCCACAGATTTTCAGTGTATGACCTTGCTTAGATCAAACAATGAAAAAATTTGCAATATCTACGCATACAAAAAATTGTTGAAGTGGAAAACCTAAATATCTCAATTAAAATACTTTAAAGAATACTTTAAAAACATTTTTGGCTCTAGGTTCCAAAAGCAGATGAAGAATTAATATTGCAATAAAAATCTCTGCTAATCTTCAACCTTTTTTATAATATTCGTTACTGAAACAGCTTTCTTTGAAGACGTTTCCTTTTATCCCATTCCATTTTTTCCGCAGCCATTAGACGAGATGACATGTTGTGTAACGAACCTCTCCCATATTTTTATCTAATAATCAAGAAGGAACAAAAACAAATAACCAGATACATTGCAATACTCTAGACTTTAACTTTTTCTAGATTGAAGAGTTATACAATATCGGGTATAGTTAAAAAGTATGTTTTGTTTTCCATCTACTGGGAATAAACTTATGGGAGCGCTCGATTGGACTCAAAATTGATAGGTTGTCTTAAGACAATAGTTAATGTGCATGACCAAAATTTCAGCCATTTCTTGATTTTTCATTGAAATGACTCACATTTGTGTCAGAGTCTGTAATATGCTTTGTCCGATTGAGCCCAAAAACAACCGGGATTTGGATATAATTGTTTGAAAATATTCCTGAAATTGTTAGGTTCATCGGCCAACAGTTGGTAAAAAAATTAGGCAATCTACAATCGTCAATCAACAAGTGACAATCTACAAACTGATTACTCGACATACAAACCATTCACCCAATTTTGGTTTCAAATTATTTCTAGAGACCCAAACCATATTTTAAAATTGAAATGGATGATTTAAATTTTTGACCAATTACTATACTTTATCCTTTTGAAAGGAAAAGTTAATGTAAAAATCTGTATTAAATAACTTTGTTTGGTCACTTTTTACACCATTTTATATAAATGAAAAACGCCATCTGCTGGCTGAATGTTTTAACTTAAGAAATGTATTAAAACGGTCGGCCATCTGCTGCCTGTCTCTATAAATTGAATATTGATTTCAAATTAAACGGGGTGAGGAGAAATATGAGGGATGGCAGATGGAGATCTTTTTTCTTTAGGATAAAATGGATGGAATCAAAATACTGTTCTTTTTATTACCACGATTTTTATTTTTATTTCATTTTCGAGGGAAAGTGACATGTGTTTAAAAAGATAGTCACATCTTAATGACAAACATTTCAAGTGGAAGGTGTTGAGGCATAAAGCCGAACCAAAAAGGGGTCGAATCTATAAGGCCGAATATTGTTTTTCGAGTTTGGACATTTAGTGGAATCATAAAAACAATATTTGAGACATGCGGCCGAAATAAAAAAATTAATTTATAACTCATTTTTAATTGGAAAACCCCACATAATGCACCCTTTTTTCAAAGATTTTTTTCTGTTATTCTGATACAGTAAAATTAATATTATTGCATACAATGCACCATCTTTCTCTTAAATTGATTATGAGTTCTTCTTCTTCTACGGCGAAATTTATTAAGGGGTATGGCCTGATTGCAATTAAACCTACTGAATTTGAAAGCTTCAAATCAAACCAAGAAATTCCTAGAAATTGTGCTGCAACAACCGATGCACCTCCTTGTTTCTTAAATTGATTATGAATTTTAGTTAAAGAAAGTTTTTTTTGTCGATAATTACAAAACCCCACAATGCACCTTTTATCCAAAGAATTTTTTAATGACTGAGATATTTAAAATTGACACTATTGCACACAATGCACCCTTTTTTCTTAAATTGATTATGAATTTTAGTTGATGAAAGTTATTATTGCCGATAATTAAAAATTCCCACATAATAATAATAATAATAATAATTCCCACCGTTTTTGAAAGGCCAATTGTCCCAAATATTTTTTTAATGATTCGGCCAAATGTCCAAATAACTTTTTTTGCACGGCCAAGTGGGATTCGGCCATTTTGCTTTCCAACGGCGATATGTCATTCGGCCAAGTGTAACAAAATCGAGTAGAATTAGATCATGGTTATCTGCTGTCTTTACCGTTTATTTAGGATAAAGTTGCTTGATTATAATAAAAGGAAAAATAACCCAATTTTCAAAAAATAAAGTGAATAATTTGACCTCGTGAAGCAAAAACTACTCGCTTTTGAAGAAAAGACGAACAAGAATAAAACTGATGATTTATGAACACTCTATGGGAGCTTACAATCGAGTTTCAGTTTCTTTTATTTTCCATTTTTATTTTCAGAACAAGAAGATGAAATTGAACCACTTTTCTTTATGAAATTTTATTTATTTTTTACTTATTTTTAATACATTTCTTCTTTCGCTGTTCGTTTAGTTTTTATTCCTATTTAAAGCAAAAATATTCAATTTACAATCTACTTTCTTTGTTATTCCTTATACATAACTTCAGGCGAAGACGTATGTAAATAAAAGGGACATCTGTTAGAAAAAAGCTTTATTTCAAATTGTTGTACTTTTGTTATACAAAATTACATTTTCTGCAAGAAAAAACTTCATAATGAATCCTTAATGTATCATTTTCATGAAATAAAATAAAAATAAATGCATATTTTCAAAGAAGAAGAAGATGCTCCTCATGTTACAAGTCCATTGTATCAATAGTACTTTGAAAATTACATACAATTTACAAAATAATGCTTAAGCATACTTACATAGATAACTAGTTTTTTGTAATAAGAATTTGTAGAGAGAATTTCATATTTTTCTACATTAAATTTTATTACAGTATTTTTTGTGGCATTTTGTATTTCTTTTACAACCATAGAAGAACCCTTTAAACTATATAAATTGTGTACTAATCTAATCTAATCACTAATCTTTAAACATAAAATGAACAAAAAGTTTCGAGACTATAAAATATAATAAATCCTCACACCACACCACAACCCCAAACAAATTAATTGTGCTTTTGTGACGTGATATTAACCTTAAACTCATTACAAAGACATAATAAATCTCTGAAACAAGTTTTAATTACGTGATAAAATCAAAAATAATCTAATAAATCACTTAATATTCTAATTTACTCTATGATATCCACAAAACACAAACCCAAAAACGTAAAGTTCGTTCCTTCCTCCATTCCTCATTACTCGCACCACATCAGAGTTTCAATCTGAACATCATCATCATAAATAATTCATTTTTGGGGTAAAACAGTGTGGAAACGTTGATACCCTCAATTTATCTAAATTCATTATTATTAAATTATAGTTTTTCCATGTCGTGTAATCTATTATTTTCATTTTCATTTCATGCCATGCCATTGCCATGTATTCATGCATGCCTACCAACAAGAAGAGCTACATATACAGCACACATGCCAAAAATGCAAGTTTTGTGTACATGACCTGATAATTTTTTGGGGTGGTGTGCAAATGGGCCAATGTTATAGTTGACAAAAAATGAATTTTTGACTAATATTTTACGCATCCGAGACATGGAAAGTGACTGACTCAGTCATTTGTCAATCGATGTCTGCGTCAAATCCTCCGGAAAGAATGGCCTCGAACGATCACTAACACTGAATTATGGCAGCGGTGTCCGGTTCAGTAGCAAAATAAGATTTGGAGTAATGCCCTCGGTAAGGAATCAGATCCAGAGGCAGACCTTACCAAACTTGGCACCGTGCCGTCAAGTATTTGAAATACAGACATTTTCTGATATTTTTGACCTCGAATTGGATCATTTTATCCAAAAATACCTGTAATATATCCGAAAATCATAGCTAGCTTTAACAGCTTTTGGTTTCCGCTCATAGCCCTGATAAAGCATATTCGGATGTTAAAAGACGCGAAATTGTCTGTTAAAAGGTCCAGTGTCAAAACTTGTCAAAGCCAAGTTCTATTTTCTGATGTTGTTACAGGTTTTTCGCAAATACAAATTCTATGTGTCTGTCTGTGTCCAAGATAATTTGCGACCGTTTTAGCTGAAATTTGGTTGGCTTTTCTCAACAAAAGTAAGGACGAGTTTGTAAATTGATGAAGTCGGTCCACACATCCTATAGGATGTAAGACATTTTTGCTCCATGCATTGAACTACCTCAATGGAGGGAGGTTAACGTAGTGATTTGGTGGTGAATACGTAAATCAAACGTGTACTTGCCCTGGTTACTTCATCGAAGGAGAGAGGACATACCACGGTTTGATTACCGTCACCTAGTCTGTTTCCCATAATCCCTATTCCCATCCGAGTCCCTCCTACTACAATATCAGAGGGTTATTGAGTCTAAAAACCCCCAACTGATGGCGCAATCCACACAAGTCGTTTGTAGAGTGAAGTTGGCGAGGAAACGGAGGAATATTGAGAGAAAGAGGTGAGATGGAGTTGGTTTTTGTGACAATTTCAGTGACAGCGGAACTGAGCAGTCACGTATTTGCGCTTTTCCAAAGTTTTTGAGTGGAAAACACGAGATTTTCCATAATGAGCAGTGAGCGACTCCAGCGCCAGGAGACGCTGATCAAAAGAACGCCAGGAAGGAAGGAAGAAGAGTCCCAATCACCTTTTTTCCCAGGGCCTGTTTGGTAAGCTTCTTTCTTTGTGTAAAGTTCTCCGGTCCGCAGTCCACGGTTGTGGTGGTCGCACCGATCATTATTTTAACCTTTTCTACACTTACAGATTTGACGCGGACCCCCCAAGTCACTGCACTCCAGAGTTATCCGGCAAAACATACACGGGAAAGTCTCTGTAACGCGGTGACCTTGTTATTTATTGAAACAATAAAGCTACACAATCTGAAACTTTGATTGTTTTATTTCACCTCCATTGTGACCCAAGAAACCCCGTTACAAGGAATTCACTAGAATCTTCCAAAACTCTCAAGTTCTACTGGTCGGAATGAGCTTAAATATATAAGCCTTTGGAAAATATCTAAGAACAGTTAATTTCCTATGTTTTTAGTCTGCAGTGACACTACAAGATATATTCAATTCTATGTACAAGGTCATTCATCTTTGTCCATGTCCAGTAAAATGATGTTTTATAGATTATACCTTATTTTCTAATCGGCCACCCTTCAAAAAGATGAAAATAAAATGTCAAAAAGTTTGGACAGGACATGTTACCAATATTTAAAGGTCATGGGACCAGTTTAAAGGCTTTTAGAAATAAAATTAGTAGTAATATGCCTCCTCTGCTTCTGACGTCACATTTGCTAATTTTCAGTGCTTTTTTCCAGATTTTTGGTATGCCTCTACTGCTAACATCACTCCGGATTTTTTCATACCTCTGCCTCTATCGTCGCTCCGGCTAATTTGATAGAAACTTGATTTCTATTTTGGTGTCCAGCAGCTTTTTGTATGCCTCCGCTCCTATCCTTGCTCCGGCTTTTTCTTTGATAAATTTATTACTTTTATACTAGAGGCAAGAGTAGCTTTTGACCAATTGGACAAATTTTTCAGATTGATTGAGATACTTAAAAAGTTTCTGCTTAATCTAATGATTTAAACAGAAGATATTGTTGAGGGCTCCTTGAAATTTCAAGGGGTTTGTATGTTCCCAGCCCTGTATTTATAGAACCGTTATACTGATTGAGCTAAAAATTCACCTAATTTGCTTTTACAAAAAATTAGGTAGTATAAAACTGAAAATTAGTTGATTTTTTCGACTTTGAAGGGCTGCAGCAAGAGGACACTAAATTTAATCCAATGACACAAGAAGAGAAAATATTTTTTGATAAATTTAAAATGTTTAAGGTGATTCATATCTTAAAAGAAGAAAAAGGGACCGACCGAAAAACACCTGGCGTCGCTCAACGCTGAGAAAACTAATGCTTGATTGCTTGGGCAGTTCAGAGTGGCAGCTCTTCGTTTAACAATATATGGAACTTGACGTATGAGATGGCTACTTTTTATTGATGGCCTATGCTCTTAGAGGCAGTTTATCATCACCATTAAATAAACTGAAAAGTAAGTAAGTAATATCCAAAACAAAAACCCCTTTTTTCACGGTTTTTGGCATGTAGTACGTCCCAATTTTTTTCCAATTGGTCTCAAAATTTTTGAGGAGGTAAATTGAAAGACGGAACTTTTGAGGAGGTAAGACATAAAATTAGACGAAATCGGCTATTCTGGGACCACCCTAACCTTTATTTTTATTGCTTTCTTATAGAAGGTACTTTGTTCAAAAGCGAAAAAAATGAAGTTACCATTTTAGTCAGAATTAAAGCTTTCAGTCCCCTAAAATCAAACATATAGTACTGCCCAAGATTTTCATTTCTTCCGAAAAAATCATTGGCCATTCTAAAGTTGGTCCAACAAAACTGAACCCCTTACTTGACTAAAAATTATGGAATGAAATGCAATCAAATGCAATAATGTATATCAACGTTGAACCATCATCATATGATTATGGAATTCGGAATTTGGAATTTCTGTTCTGGTTGATGTAAAATTTATTCAGAAAACGAAAAAGTGCTGACAAGAATTATAAAAAACACTTTATCATGCCATGGCACTTTCACACACCCGTGTTGTAGTCAACATTTTAGGTTTTTGCGGTTATTTCTCATATGTTTTCCACACATTTCATTTTATATTTTATGCAGCCATCATTTTCCGTTCATTATTATGATCCAAAAGTTTTTATTTTCGTTTATCTTTTTTCCAACAAACTATTTTATGATTTTATGCTTTTGCATATAAATTTTTGGTAAATGTGTTGAAAATAAATTTAGCGGAATGGAAATTTTTTCATTTTGTTTAATTTTTGAGGTGGAGTTTTTGAAAATTTATAAGTTTTTTTATGGTTTCGTTTGACCAAACAAAATTAAAAGTTGCAAAACATGGCAACCAAACTCCAGGGCTGCACAGTTAGGACAGAAAAATGAAACAATTGGAACATGATTTTATGGGTTCCAAAATATTTTAGAATTTTAGGTGCAAATCTAAGTTTCTGTAGCCGAAATATAAATCTTTCTGTTTTAAATGTTGAATTCCCATATTTCAGCAATGAGAATGTTATTACAGGAGCAAAATATGTACGAGAAGTGAAAACTTTTTCATTTCATAATATTAGAAATTGATTTTAATTTAGTTTATTTTATTTTCTTACCAAAATATTTATATATAACGGATAATGAAATATTTACCCAATGATACTTGGTATTTTAATTAAAATTTTGAAATGAATTACATTTTGGGGGAAAGATATATGGAATTAAACGAGGTGCTTTAATTTAATAGAGATTATTTCGATCCATTTTCAGAAGAATCTGAAGAAAGTGTAACAAGGAGAGCATAAAATTATCATTTATATATTATATGGCACATAAAAGTCAACTTATTCATAAAAAATGCTAAAAGAAGATGAGAAAACAAATAAATTAGCTCCTTAAGAGGACAAACAATTACCATCTTCATATGTAAACAAATTAACATGAATTATGCTTAATGATGTTACATAATTCCGTAAGGTGACTTTAAATTAAATTGCTTCAAATTTAACAAAACAGTCGTTAAAATTTAATGTGCAAAATAAATATAAACATTATTCGTATGTTGTAAAACGCATGGTACTTTGTGGAAACATAATTTATTAGTAGAGGTTGAGACAGCATACTTTTAGGCGTGTTTATTAACAAAATTTGGGATCTGACCATTGAGCCAACTCATATTAGGCCAAACGTACATTAGGCCAACACTTTGAGGCCAAAACGTACATTAGGTCAAAACATACATAAGGCCAACACCTTACATTAGGCCAACAGAACATTCGGCAAACAGTACATCAGGCCAAACGTATATGAGGCCAAGAGTACATTAGGCCAAACGTACACTAGGCCAACAGTACATACGGTCAACAATACATTATGCCAAACGTACGTTAGGCCAAAACTAAGAAAACGTACATTAGGCCAACATTTAAAAAAAAATCGGGAGTATTACGTTTGCCCGAAAACTATTAAACTTGAGCCCTATTTGAAGGTCTTCATAGAATATTCCCTTCTTTAGAAAAATATAAAACTTATTTCTAAGTGACGCAATGTCCACAGTACAGTTAAAAAAAGATACAAATATTATCTTTGATGCATCTGAAACTGTTGGCCTAATGTACGTTTGGCCTAATATACGTTTGGTCTTATGTACTTTTGGCCTAATGTACGTTCGGCCTAATGTACGTTGGCCAAATGTACTTTTGGCCTAATGTACTGATAGCCTAATGTACTGTTGGCCTAATGTACTGTTGGCCTAATGTACTGTTGGCCAAATGTATTTTTGGCCTAATGTACTGTTTGCCTAATGTACGTTTTGGACTAATATACGTTGGCCTAATGTACGTTGGCCTAATGACCCAGACCCCAAAAATTTATTGCCAACCCTGAAATAGAGTGGACAATGTGTAAGATTGCACAGCACAATGGTATAATGAAAAATTTGCCCAAAATTAATATTTTCATTAGCCTTTAAGGGACCCAGTGAGGTCATAGCGTTGTCTGATCTGAATAATGTTTGTATTTATCATCCGATTTTCATGATTAAGTACTCAAAACAAAGTTTGGGATGTTGTCTACAGATTCCATACCAATGATCCATACCATGACAATTAACTCCCCTTCTCCCTTCCCAATAATTGTTTTCCCCATTTTTTATATCTTTTAAGCTCTAGTTTATATTCATGGCTCTAAGCCAACACAAACTTGCAATAAGTTTGGTCATTCTGTTCACAGGTCCTTGTATAAGGCCACCCAGAGAGTTCCTAGTTCCTAGTGGACAAGAAATACAATCATTAGAATCATAGCTTCCATGGTATCAAATGAAAGGTAATTTTATGCCGACTATGAATGGCTCCAATGTTTCTTTTTAAAATTTCAACCTTTTTTTGGTCTCGGTCATTCAAGATAGGTTAAATTTTTTCAGAGCCATACATTGTATGCTATCAAATGAAAGGTAATTTGATGTAGAAAGAATTCAAAGATTATATTTTTGTTCACAATACTCACGGAGTGATCTTATACTGCACCCATGAGCAGAATGAGCAAACTTATTGCCGATACGTCTTGATTGAGACTCATTAACATAAACTAGAGCTTAAAACGGATAAAAAATGTCTTGAACCATGAGGAGAACCTCTGAGGTCATTGAGTTGTCTGTTGGGAAACCAACCATTTGGAGGGGAGCTAATTGTCCATCAGTAGTATGAAATCTTAAAAGAACCCTTAGCTTTGTTTTGAGTCCTTGATCACGAAAATTCACTTGAGAACACGGAAACACGTAATTTTTTTGCTCTCGGTTCCTTAAAGGTAAACATATTTTCTTTGGTCTGACGCATTTATTTTAAAGCTTCTATTTACTTATTTTAGCTGTAGATATCTGCTGGTTGTCATTTTATTTTTATATGTATAATTATGCTTATGCTTTATGTAAATCGAAATATTTATTTTTATCGAAAATTATTCCGTAATATTTTCGAAATGTCAAAATGGTCCACACCAATTTTTTGCTTGGACTTTTGGTATATTGCATTATATTTGCATTCCATTACGCCGTTTTCAGGGAAGTTAGCATCGTGCACGTGCAATAAATAAGTATATTTTTACAAAGTACCATGCGTTTTACATTTTTTTGAACTTTTATTCAACTTGACAGACAGACAGGCAGACAAACAGACTGGCAGACAGACAGACGTCTGACAGCTTCAATATTTCAGAGGTCTTTTTTGAGCAGTTTCCCTAGGTAGCTGAAATTTGATCATAGTTTAGTTCAGGTTTGCATTAAAAACATCAAGTTTGTCACCTATTGGCCAGGTATGGAAATATTTTAAAATTTAATAAACGCTTTCTTAGAGTAATCTGGAAAATTCATAAAAACTGGAATTTAGGGTTGCATGGAATTTAGGTTGGAGCCTGGAACCAAACCTCAAGTAGACAAAAGTGGCCATCAAGAGGGCTTTCTAGGGTACACTTCGAAAATTTATAAAAATCTATAATTTTGGTAATGGGCTCAAATTCTCGTAAGAAAATTGTACTCATTTGTCCAATTAGACCCTCCATAGATCTCTAAAAAGTCAAAAATTTGGGAAAAGGGTTGGCATTTTGGTTAGAACCTTGATTAAATTAGGCTTGAGGGTCTCTTAGGTTGCACGTTATGTAGAAATATTGTTAACAATAACAATCTAATTTTTCGTTCAGGATGTTGGGCCAAAACTGAAGTTGAAATTGAACAAAAGAGTTCATTACGGTCCTTCTGGTTTTAAATCAAAGATTCTACTAGAGACTAAGACATGGGAGGTTTGATGTGCCAAATGGAGTAGTCAGATAGATAAACTAAAAAGACTGAGACACCTTATATTACAAAAGTATGATGTAAAATTATAAGCATGTATAGAAGAAATCATAAATCATGCAGTTAAAAAATTAATCGAAAATTGTTTTGAAATGTTTTAGATTTCTAATTCGTTCATTGTAGAAAATGAACATATAAATGATAAGATTATGTTGAAAAGTTTTTAAATATGATTTTAATACCGATCCTAAAATAAAACAAATAATGTTGAAGAAACTTAAAATAATTTGGAAATAATGTTGCTTTCTTCTCTCTTCTATCTCCAACCCCAATCCCAATCCCATCTCACCCCAGCATCATGATGTTGCAGCGCCAGGTACAGTGAAAGAGATTTGTTTTTCTTAAGAACTCGCTTCTCATCGTATTTAATTGGTAAAATTTTAAATCTAACTTGATGAAATCATCAATATGAATTCATTCTCTTTCGTTCCGAAGAAAGTGGAAAAGTTTCTTATTAGATTATTTAAAATTAATAGAAAAACTTCCACAAAATTCCATTTAAAAGTTCAACTTTTGTACTTTTAAAAGCTTCTTTCAACCCAGAACACATTTACAAAATAAAATAAAATAAAATACCCCATGTAATTTTGTACATAAATATAGTAATTTTCTATTTCGATAATGTCTTCAGGATGATTTGTATTTTGTATTTCGTGTTGTATAAATCTATATCGGTAAAAGAGATGGGGATTCAAGTTATGTTAAGGGAAACTGAATTGAATGAGAAAATTGATCAAAATGTCAGGAAAAAGTTAAATTTATGAGTGATATCAAGCAATTTGGCGTCGTTTCTTTTGGAACAATAAATCTTGTTCGAATTTAAAATGTGTCACAACATATATTGAAAAAGTCAATCATCCTTAAGTATTAATTGAAAAAATGAGGATTTTGAGTGATTTACAGGGGGATTATTTTTTTACATTTTGAAATAATTTGCGTTTATTTTTTTGTAAAAGGTTTCAAAGCGACGTGAAACGTTTTTGGATTTGAAGAAATTAAATTTGCTGTGAAATGATTTATGATTTTGCTTTTGGAGTCTATAGATGCTTGTACAGACCTCAAGGGTCCACCAACAGTCGTGGCAGCTCAGTTGCTACCAGATGCGGATTTGCGCCAAAGCCACCTTCATGTCTTGTTTTCCCTCCATATTCAACTTTGGATTGGATATAATGGCTTTACATATCGCATGCAGCCCCCACATATCGCTGGTTCATTTAGCCCCCAACTATCTTAGTTGACCAATCATAACAAAATATTGAAGCTAGGAATAAAATCCCTAAAAACGTTTGAGAATATTTAAACAGGTTTATTAATGACAATTTTAGAGCAAACATTTGGTATTTTCAAATAAAACTTCCATTAAAAATTGTTATTTCTAAATATATATATTAAAAATGCATTTGGGCGTCAAAAACTCACTTTTTTCCCTAATTTCCTGAAACTTTTTTGGATTTCTCTAAAACTTGCAGAAAATAAAGATTTATAGAAATGTCATCAACCCAAATTTATTGAATTTTTTCGCATATAATAAGGTAGATTTTTTAGAAAGTTGCATTTAGCCCCCTTTTCCCCTATAGTATTATTAATAATAAAAACTAATTCTGCACTGTATGCAAATGTTATATTTTTTTAAATACATTGCACTTCAGCACCAGCTCTGCTCAATTAATATTCTAATCTGTAATTAAATTGCAATCAACGACTATAATTTCATTGCACACGATGAAATTGTACAAGTACCTACATACCTATACCAATGTCCTCAAATTAAATTTCCATTTAAATTCATCCTGCTGCGCTCGAGATTGTGTAATTACGAATTCAATCAAAATTCATAATATTCTCGAAAACATCATAAATTTAGCACAATGATGATGAAGTGTGATTAAAATATTTCCATTCAATAAAATCCTCTCGTGCACGTGATACAAATTTTTATAATAATCTGTTTCAGAACCGAAAATATAATTATTCTCAATACAGTATTATTCAAATCAAATTTAATTAGGTGTTGAGTGAGCGTAATTAAAATTCATTTACGCTTGTCGACTGCGTTGCGTGCATTTATGAGCGGAATTTGGGACGTGATTTTGTTCCTAAATATATGGACAGGATGAAGTTGCTTGCATTGCACCGAACTATTACGAAACAGTTTCTATTATTAAATAAATCTGTTTGCATAATTCCGTGTAATCGTATTGTATCCTAGTTTGTTTGTTTGTGTATGTTGTACAAAATCTTACAATTCAGATCACAAGAAATTATTCAAGAATTCACAACACAAATTCGTACATACTTGTTTCCCTATTCTATTCAGTGCTCGAGTTCAAACTCAGAATTCAATTCAATTCCGGTGAAGAGGAAGAAAGGAGAACAAGTTCCTTTTGAAATCTTATTTGCATTTTCTCGATTTTGGAAACAGTTAAAATTTATATACGAAATATTTTCCAGAATTTCACTCTTCAAATGACATAATAGATACCTAGAAGGTGAAGTGAGAGAGAGCGAGCGATTCACGTTAACATTACTTTGAATTACCATTTAAATTGGAGGATTTTGTAGCAGCATCCATCAACTTCAACATCAAACGAAATTGGTAGAAATTTTAAATTTTTAAATAGGCAGGTAAAACGTAATGTCAAAATCAAATTTATTATTTTTGTAGTTTTTACACCCACAAAGAAAAATATTCCACCTTATATCAGCTTTTCAAAAAAATATTTGGTTGACGTTAACTTGCATTTTTCATTTTATGTCCTCTGTAACAAGAAAGGTCTCACAACCATATGATCTAAATATATTGATTTTAGTTTTGGTGCTATAGATTGAAAAGCACCATATACGATTAAGGACAATGAATGCAGCACGCTCTTTTTTAATCCTGGTTTAAACACCTTTAGCTGCACCCCCGTCTGTGCTAACAATACTCCCTAGATACTGGAATTGCGTTACTCGCTCTATGGGGTTGTTGGCGAGCATTAGAGGTAGATTAGAGTCTGCATTTATTTTCAGCCCAACTTTAACAGACTCTCGTACTAGGTCGTTCACTTCATATTGCATAGCTTATGTGCTAGCTCATATTTATCGTCAGTAAAATCTAGTGTCTCCAATCTCTCTCGTGGTATGAGGGGGTTTCAAATGATTTCANTTCATATTGCATAGCTTATGTGCTAGCTCATATTTATCGTCAGTAAAATCTAGTGTCTCCAATCTCTCTCGTGGTATGAGGGGGTTTCAAATGATTTCACGTGGCTTGTTTTTTGTTGCTCGTATCGCCACACCATCTAGAACAACAAGAAATAGTAGCGGTGACGTGAAGTACTCTACATTTGAAACCCTGACGATTACTCTTGCGTATCAGGAATAAGATTTTATTGGGTACACCCAAGTTTTTCAATTCAGCCCATATGCATTCTCTATATAAGGAATCGAATGCTTTTT
>JXPH01004637.1:4004-18173 GCA_001014845.1 Mochlonyx cinctipes | reverse complement strand
TGAATAATGCAATAAAAAATTAATGGAAAGAGATTTACCCTAATCTGTTGATGTCTTAATAAATTTTCGGCTTTTAATTTCTTTTTTGGGAGAGTCTGACTGTCTGATGAAGAAAATATTTTTAAATTAGAGTAACATTGATAGGATAATTTATTTAAATTAAATTTAAAAATAAGACCAGCATCCATTTGTTTAAACCTAAAGAGTATAACCCGCATTGAAATTTTATACATTGAGCAAAAATGTACTCAATACTTTGTTGGAGCCGAAAACTTTAAGGTTCAAACTTTAATCCCGGCCTCACTGATTAAGTCAGCTTGATAAAATAAACAGCATTTGAAAATGGAGTGGACTGTTTTTAGATGGCATAAAAAAATGGACAAAAGAAATACATTTGATTGACAAATAACTTAACCATAAAAACACAGTTTTTAAAAATCTCTCTATATTTCACTCTTTGAAAATCAAAAAACAAAATTTTTTCAAAATTTTTCAAATTTATTTTTTTTAAATGTAGTGTTCCTGCCAACGAACATATCTGCCAAATTTCAGCTCGTTCCGATCACAGGAAGTGGGTTAATTTGCCGTCGCAAGATTTGCGTGGCACAAGCAGGCAAGCAAGCGAATGCGAAGTTAATATAGAGAGATTAAAAATAGAAATGATCAACGAAAGCTGTCCACTCTTAGGCACCAGGAACTTCCAGAATTCTCGAGTTACCGTGATATGAATAAGCTTAAATTTGGAGTCTAATCTTTTGGTATCCAAGAACAGTTCTTAAAAAAGTTTGACCCTGGGACATCGGGATCTAGGGCTCCTAAGTATCAGGAACTTCTAGAATTATTGAGTTCAACTTATCGGAATGAGCTCAAATCAGGAGTATATAAGCTTATGGCAAGTATCCAAAAACAGTTCCTAAAGAAGTTTGACCCTAGGACATCGGAATCTATGGGCTCCTATGTACCAGGAACTTCCAGATTTCTGGAGTTCTAGTGATGGGAATTGGCTCAAATTTGGAATATAAGCTTATGGTAAGTGCCCAAGAGCATTTCCTATGCTAAATAATTTGCACATATCATCTTTGTCGAAGTATTAAACCAGTTCCTATCACAAAATAACAATCAATATTATGAAAAGCTACATAATCCACTATGATATTATAATATAGTATAGTATAGGATATTATAATAACCTTTTCGACTATTATTAATTGATAGTGATGAAAAGCTAAAATAGGTAATTTTTTCACCTATTTTGGACCGTAACAAGAGGACAATAAACCAAATCCACAAAAATAAGAAGAGAAATTATTTTTGATTAAAGTTTAAAGGTTTTTTGACACCTTTTTGACGGTTTTTGGCCGGTAGCACGTCCCAAATTCTATCTGATCGGGCTCAAAATTTTAGAGGAAGTATAGAATTGCAAGACGAAACTTTTGAGGCGGTGAGACATGAAATGGGACAAGGTCGGCTATTCTGGAACCTACCTAATGCGCAGAGAGTTCGTTGAACAAATAATTGAACATCAACAGTGGATGCTGATTTTTCATCAAAATCATCCTAAGCGATGAAGCACATTTTCACCTTGATATCTTTATTAATCGCCAAAATTGCCGTTCGGAGAACCCACATGTGTTTGTCGAAAAACAAATGCATCCACAACTTGTCACTGTTTGGTGCAGATTTTGGGCTGGAGGCATCATTGAATCATACTTTTTTGAAAATGAGGCTGATTTAGCACATGTGAATGTAAATGTTACTGGTGCTCGATATCACGACATGATAACTTGGCGTTTTCTGCCAGAATTGAATGATATTGATGTGGCTAATATGTGGTACTATACAGCCCGTGAAACAATT
This sequence comes from Mochlonyx cinctipes, assembly GCA_001014845.1. Taxonomy (NCBI): domain Eukaryota; kingdom Metazoa; phylum Arthropoda; class Insecta; order Diptera; family Chaoboridae; genus Mochlonyx; species Mochlonyx cinctipes. Next base: position 16,316 of record JXPH01004637.1, on the reverse strand, counting down.
CAATTACTGCATGAGACATGTCCTAGTCGTGTACTCTCTCGTTTCGGTGATTAAAATTGGCCCTCTAGATTGTGTAATTTACACCATTAGGTTTCTTTTTGTGGGGTTATTTGAAGTCACAGGTCTATGCCAACAACCCCACAACCACTCGTGCGTTACAGGAGGAAGTTTAATGCTGCATCAGCAAAATTCAGCCACATTTATGCAAAATGGTTATGGAAAATTTCGACAAAAGAGTGCCCTGCCATTTTTGCAAAGTATACAACACGTAAAATGACAAATTTTTCAGACAATTGTTGCGGTTTACATCACTGAAATTCAGGATTTTTGCTTACGCTTTCTATTACCAATTAAAAATTCTTATAGAGAGCGTCCACCCGTACCTATATTGAAAAACAGTTTCATGGCAAAACTCTTAAACTTTAGATTTGCATGTCTAATTTAATTTCAAATTTGGCAGGAAAGAAAACATGAAATGAATAATAATAATAATCTATCAACCACCACAATTTTAAATCAGTTTTTTCGATTGTGAAGTGGAGGATAAGAGGAGAGGAAGGATATAAAAAATAAAATATTATTGCAACCGAAACAAATAATATGAGAAATTTGCCACAAAGTTAAGAAAAAATAAAATATTCGAATGAATCCCAAACGGAAATCGTTAATATTCCCCTTTTGTTCTTCTGCTTCTTGAATCATCAATAAAACAGATTTACATTCTCTGCGGATTCAAAATCGCTGCTAAACATTTGCAGATGTCTTAATTGAGTTTGAATACAGTTTCAAGAAGAAATACAAATTGTGAAGGCAGACAGAATCCATTTTTCAAGACAAAGGACTGACAGGAGCAAACTTAGAAGTTTTAGGAGGTGGTCTCTCAGAATAATGATGTGCAGTTTATATTGTTTTATTTCTTTTGTCATATAATACTACGTTTGGACAATTATTTAGCGATTTGAAAGGTTTCAAGATTAACTTCGCCATCATGTGTGTCTCCTTTGTCTTGACTCGATCTCGACGGTGTTGTATAGAAGACCAAACTAAACCAAAATCGGCTGAATCCATAAGGCTAATTTTTTTTTACTTTGTACATTTGGCCGAATCATAAATGCCTATTTGGAACATTTGGCCGAAATACAAAAATTAAATTTTGAACTTATTTTTAGTTTGAATTAAATGAATTTTAGTTAAAGAAAGTTAATGTTTGCGATAATTAAAAAACCCAAATAATGCACCCTTTTTCCAAATTATTTTTTTAAGTGATTACGATACAGTAAAATTAATATTATTGCCCACAATGCACCCTTTTTCCTTAAATATGAGTGAAAGAAAGTTATTTTTGTCGATACTTTTAAAAACCCACATAATGCTATCATTTTTCTGAGAATTTTGATTAGTGATTTGATTAGGATATAGCACAATTAGTATTATTCACACAACACACAATGTACCCTTTTTTTCTTAAATTGATTATGAATTTCAATTACAGAAAGTTATTTACATAATGCACCCTTTATTCAATTTTTTTTTTAATGAATGCGATACAGTAAAATTAACAATATTGCACCCAATGCACCTTTTTTCCTTAAATTTAATATGAATTTTAGTTAAAGAAAGTTATTTTTAAAAACCCCCACATAATGCACCCTTTTTTTCAAAAGTCCCAAATATTTTTTATGATTCGGCAAAATGTCAAAATAAGTTTTTTCTGTCCGGTCAAATGGGATTCGGCCAAGTGTAACAAAATCTGAATCAACGTTAACGTCGCAATCGCATTGTTTATCCCATTTCGACAGAAAACCTGTTGAACCCTAAAAAGGGTTTTGAATTGGAGTTCATTGAGCCCTAAATTAGAGTTAAAATTAGCCAGAAAGAGTTCATTTGATATTTTTTTAGAGTTCATCGAGCTGCCATTAAATGTTCAACTGAACCTCAGATGCTACGACGAGGTCCAATGGAACCCGGATCTATAGCAACAGAAGCTTTGGAGTACTATCTTCGGGAAGGAACTCGTTCCAGAGGCAGATCACGCCAAACTTGGCGCCGTCAGAGTTGGGTGTACTCAATGATGACATTATAGCAACCACTAGGAATCGAACGAGATGGAAAAATACTATTGACCGGCTGTGTCCCACAAGGGGCCATAGGCCTTAAGTAAGAAAGTAAGTAAGAACCTCAGATAAAGAAGGTAAACTTTACTGAAGTTTAGGTTACTTTATAACCCAGAAAGGGTGCATGGGACTTTGTGTTTTTATTTACTATTTGATTGCACTCACTTATAATAAAAACTCTCGAATCTAAAGAAAATTAACTTAGATTTTCATCGGCTGAATATTCGAGGTTGTAATCAAGGAAATATTACTACCTGAATATTCGGGGATTTAAACTATTAAGAATTAAAAGATCGTTTTTGTTATCGAATAAAAAAAGTTAGCCCATGCCGGGATTCAAACTCTAGCAACCTACGCGTGTTCTCTAACCATATCATGTAGAAAGATATGTTTGATGGTTCTCGTGCTTTTGTCGACCGGGTGGTTGAGTGGTTAGCACGCTAGCCCCACATCCACTAGGTTCTGGGTTCGATTCCTGGTGGAAACAGCTGTGTTCTGTTTAATTGGATTGTTGATTTTCAGTTTGTAATAAATCTGCATTATCGATATTTCTATAAATAGAACACAGTACAGTCACTCTGTGAAATATGCATACACCTACTACCATCTACAGTTATATAACCTATGATTGTGGTGGTATATGTGTGTATGTCAGGTTAGTCAGTTTCCTTGCAATAAAAACTGAACATGACTTGATGGGCTCAATGAACTGGTAACTCATTAGCATAACCATTAAAGTTGTGGTGTTTCGGAATCCACTATAAGCTGTAGGTCCACTAATACCTAGAAAGTTCTCTGAAATATGAGGACTCGCCTGGTCCCAATAGGGTACTATAGGCGTGATTTTAATTTTGATGTTGTACCTGCAAATAAGTTTTTTTATATTTTCTTATTTTTGAAATTACATTCAAGTTTTTTGAACACTCTGACTTTAAGTACGGTTGAAATTGGTTAAAATCTACCTATAGTAGTAAATTTCATTTTATTTAGTGTTCAGTTGTGCTGACTGAGAACTATATTTTATCAATAAATCAAAATCATTTTGACACAAATTTGAAATCATTTGCCGCGCGCGCAATTTCCAACAATGTTGTTCTGACTGCAGACATTTTGCCAATACAAAAAGCGCAATTTGTATTTTAATTTTAATTTATTACAAACAAACTTTATCGAACATTATCTTTTTTGTTGCTGTTGGTTGGATAACCGTGAGTCGGGATTGGAATTGTTTGCATGTCTGTCCGCAATAACTCAATCGCGATTCGTTTCCCTTTTTCCCGCTTTTTTTTTTTAATTTGAAAATATTTTATACCTTTTTTTGATGTAATAATATTTATTTGCGTTTGTTTGCATTTTGATCTATACGGACTGCAATGTAAGTAATAATCAAATTTATTTGTACATACAAAAATTATAATAATCACTTCATTAAAATTACTTTTTCGTTCACGGTTTTTAATTGGAGCTGATTGTTATGAAATTTTTCTTCTTTATTTGCATAACGTTTAGCATGTGGGATTGACGTGAAGTTAGATGCAAATTAATATTTTACTGATTGAAATGATTAATTGGAAAATTATAGGTCATGCAGACATATATTACACCACACAATTGTACAATATTTAAACACAACAAATACACTGTAAAAACGAATGTCAGAATTACTTTGAAACCTAAAATTGGTCTTGCACATAGAATTTAAAATTTATCACATTTTTGAATTTATTTTTTGACAAAATCTTAAAAGTGTGGATTTTACCTTTAAATCGGTGTAGTTCTGTCATATACAATATATATTTGACTTGATTTTTTTCTTCTAAATAATATAATACTAATTTTTTTTTCCTTTTTCTTTCAGGTAAGGATAATTTTCATGGTGTATTTCAATATACATTATCATGGTGCCAAACTTCCTGAATGGTAGGCTATTATTATTCAAATTTCTATTTTTTATAGTTTACTGATGAAAATTACTTTTATGGAAAGTAAAGTTTTGACATAGAATACTCCCTAAAATAGGGCGTATAAATTGGAATAATTATAGAAAGAAACACGGATTCAAAGATCTGCACAATTTTAATATTTTGTAGAACTGAAATCTATAGAAGAATTTAGTCAAATAACAATTAATTTAAACAAAAGATGTAAGAAACCTCCAATTGGTATACAAGATTTAATTTTTAAAGGATCCTGACCCGAAAACCCTAAATGCTTCTTAAGACAAACCATTCTGACGCAGCACCATCCTATTGTTTCTCTTGGTTCTTGGTTGCTTAGATATTAACATTTGCAAATTTTTGCACAAAATTGAAAATATATGTCAAGTATGAGGCAGTCGGTCTTCGGACTTGATGCTGTCGTTAGGGCTGGAAGTTTGATCACATTGAGTTATGCTGCTCCATCACAATCTGGAGGAGGATAATTAGTTCGCTAATGCAAGGGCCTCTTCCAGATTAAAGGTGGAAGAATTCTAAAATTGATTATGTTAGGGGGTGACCAAATGTGATGGGGAGGTTTATTTCATGATTTCTATGTGAGAATAATAATTTTATTAGATCATTTAGTTTTTTTAATTAATATGTCTCCCCCGATTCACCATCAGAAGAGACTCTGTTGCATAATTCCGAACTCAACTCAACTCAAAATTGAAAATATATGTCAAACTAGACAATTGTTATTTAAAATCTTAATTTCGTATAATAGCTTTCAACTATAGTAACTTAAATAATAATATAATAATAAGGGCTATAGTACCCTATTGGGACCAGGCGAGTCCTCATATTTCAGAGAACTTTCTAGGTATTAGTGGACCTACAGCTTATAGTGGATTCCGAACCACCACAACTTTAATGGTTATGCTAATGAGTTACCAGCTCATTGAGCCCATCAAGTCATGTTCAGTTTTTATTGCAAGGAAACTGACTAACCTGACATACACATATATACCACCACAATCATAGGTTATATAATTGTAGATGGTAGTAGGTGTACGCATATTTCACAGACTGACTGTTCTGTGTTCTATTTATTGAAATATCGATAATGCAGATTTTTTTTTAATATTCTTATTCAAATAAACACAGAAGCAGGTATGGGAATCAAACCCGCAACCTAGTGGATGATAGGCTAGTATGCTAACCACTCAACCACCCGGCCGTCAAGTAATAGTAACTTACATAAGCCTTAACATCATGCCTATCCAGAGATAACGAACTTAAAAAATCAAAAATACAGAAATGCAACATTTTTTTTGCCACCTGTATTTTTGCTCGGAAATTGGTATCAAAGTGAGGAGCCAACCATTTAGACCCTCAGGAACTGATGAAAGTGGGATATTTTAGACAAAACTTTTTTCTTTGCCTTGTTATACCTATAAGCCTACGAAGTTCAGGAATCGGTATCAAATTTTTTGGACGACCGATAAAAATGGGTGACTTTGCTACAATTTTTAACTTTTCAAATATTTATTCTAGATGAAAAGGTTGTAATATCCGCGAAAAAAAAGAATTCTTTCTGTCCTCAACGAAGTTGTTCTATTTGGTCTGAAACACGTAAATCCGAAAAAAATGTGTCTTTCTGTATGTATGTATGTAAGTTGTGACGATAACGCACGTAAATCTCAGATGCATTTTTCGTCAAAAGTAAGGATGAGTTCGTAGTTGGGCCAAATCAGACCACGGTATCGAGGGGCTTCGATACAAAATCACCAGAATTTTGGAATGAGCTCAAATATGGAACACAACCTTGTGGTAAGTACCCAAGAACAGTTCCTAAAAAAGGACATTGAGATCTGGGGGCTCCTGTGTACTAGGAACATCCAGAATTCTAAAGTTCTAGTGATCGGAATGAGATCAAATTTGGGATATAAAATTTTGGAAAGTATCTAAGAACAGTTCCTAAAATTGTTGGACCCTGACTCATCGGGATCTGGGGGCTCCTACATATTGGGAACTTCCAAAATTCTAGAGTTCCCGTGATCGGAATGACCTCAAATTTGGAATATAAGCTTATGGAAAGTGCCGAAGAACAGTTCCTATGCTGAATTTGGGATAATATTATCCATTCCTGGTGCTTCCAATTACCAGACTTTCTTGGATAACTCTGTAAATACTTTTCCGATCATCTTCAAAATTTGCACATATCAACTTTCTCAAACTCCAAATCCAGTTCCTCCCAATAAGCAAAACTTGGTGGAAACTGGAGTAAACATTATGTTCTTGTAGTCAAACTTGGCTTTTTAACAAAGCGGAAACTTGAGTTAACATTATGTTTTTTAGAACAAATTTGGCACAGGTTACGACAAGTTTTTTAAAAAGGTTGCAGAATTAGCAGATTTGAGAGGTTTTTTTATTGGAAATGATTTTTTTTATTGTTTCAATGAAATTTAAATTGAAAAAGAGAAGTTTGCTTACTCTTTTGACAAAATATTTTTTCCATTATATTACAACTTGTCGTAACATGTCGCAACATCTAGTATTAGACCAACGTGCTTAGTGGGCTATCACAAAGTATAGAATAAATATAATGAAAAGCTACATAATCCACCTTCTGGTTTCCTACGTTTTTTTGTCTATCTATAGATATGATGAGAGAAAGAAAGAAAACCTGAAAGAGTGCAAATTCTATTTAAGGCATAAATTTTACACCCAAAAGCTTAGATCCTATCAAAATCGAAAAATGCTGTTAGTTTTTGGCTTTGACAATACTTAGCCTATTTTTGGAATACATAAAATAAATTTTAATAATTTATAAACAAATCGAACACAAAAATACCTAATCTCAAGGGTTGATGAACATCAAAGCTAAATCTAATTGGGACCATTTTGTTCATAAAAATGAGGAGCTGACCATCATATGGAGGTGCCAAGGATCCGCTGAAAATTGGTCAATTTTGGACAATTGGACAAAAAAAATTGTTTCCAGTGACCGTATTAAATGTGGAAATTTATNGGGGGGGGGGGGGGCGAGACTGACCCTCTGGAAGTCCATAGAGACAAAAAACTTGGTCAGTCTATACCAAGAACAAAGGTTGATGAACATCAAATCTAATTGGGACAATTTTGTTCAACGGAGATTTTTATGCAAGTTAAAGCTATGGGAAACTGTAATTAATTTAGTTCAATAGTTTAAAACACTTAGTACATATAGATAAAATAGTTTTAATCACCATTGACCAGCTCCATTAAGATTATAAAAAAAAATTTCAGCCAGCAAAGACCTGTCCTAATCGTGTGTGACCAGACTGTTGTGAAGGCAGCGCAATGAAATGCAATTAATTCAGAATCTGGAACTCGTTTATCTGCATTTTATATCGACAGACAAATATGAAAACTATAACTTATTCTACACGATTATGTTGATCATAAAATATGTAAATTATATCAGATGTAATTTAATATTCTTCAATTTTGCTGAATGGATAAAAAATATATTTTAATCTGATATGGAGCGATTGGAAAGAGATATGTGACAATTTTTTTAAAATTTCATCATCTTGAGAATAAATTTATCAATCAGTTGCACTCAAAATGGATGACAGCGTGAATGAGTTTAGTTTTTTCTTCTTAAATATCCATCAGTTTATGGTCAATTGCATTCTAAAATGGTGATTTTATGAATTATAAGTGACAGATTTTGATTTTGATGAAGGTATGAAAATGTGCATTTTAGATTATATTATTAAAAAATTATTCACTTTCTCTGTAAGCAAACTCACAATATAAATAGCTCATTAAGTATAAGACCTCACAAAAACTGATTATCAATCTCCATCTCAGCTTCAGTATATGAGGTCAGTGAATATTATGACCAATCCCAGAAAAAAAGTGAATTTATGACTCAATTATTAAAAGCTCATAAATAATTTTGATCCCAATACCCAATTACGACAAGAAAACTCGACAAAATAAAATAATAATTTCGTATCACTATCAATAAATCAAATTACCAAAATGCCAATACCACAGCATAAATTATACAATTTTTTTCCAGCTTTCAGCAGACTTGCTTGTAAGAATTACTAATTCAAAGAAAAACCTAATCTGCCATAGACAGAAAATGTGAGCAAAAGTAACACAAACTTTTGAATTCATGGTTAAATTTTTATTTATTTTTTTTAGGTTGTTTTTTTATTCCATAAATTCAATTTTTCAGTTTTATGATACTCGAACATGTTTTTAGATATACATAATTCATTTTCGTTACTGTGTAGAAAGGGAAAAGTCGATGAATTATTGTCCAGACGTGGTAATTAATTTATTTGAATATGACTAAGAAGTACTTTTTGATCACTGGGTGCTTAAGGTTTCACGGTAGGGTCGTCAAAACTTAATTTGAAAGAAAGTTTCTTATTAAAGAGCAGGCAGAGAGGGGTAGACTCAAAAACGGAAGCTGTGGTTTAAATACCATTTTATTACATTTTTATGAGTACTTGTGGGCTGAAGCCTATAGAAGCCAGCTACAAATTTAGCTTGAAATAAAATAACAAATTCAGCATCCAAACCAATTTTATGTTTTATTGGACCTTGAATCATGAAAAATGTGATAAATTCAGTTACTTCAGTATTAGAGCCTATATGTAGTAGCAGCCTTTGACCAATTGTGGTCCAAAATTTTCAGATTGCTGAATGCACTAAAAGAAACTTATATTCCAATTTTCAGTTTTATCTAATGATTTAAACTGAAGGCATTGTTAAGGGTCCTTTTAATTTTTGAGGAAATTGCATTTTCTCCTTGTATTGATAAAACCATTTGGGGTAAAAATTTGAGAAAAATTAATATAAACTCTTTTTGATCTTTTCTTGGCCAGTAGCGTATCCTATATATCCTCCGGTATATCTCAGGGGGCCCCCATACAAACTCACCAGAATTTTCCAGAACTCTTGAGTTCTAATGATCGAAATGAGCTCAAATTCGGAACATAATCTTGTGGTAAAAGTACCCAAGTACAGTTCCTATAAAAGTTTGACCCTGGGACTTCGAGAACTGGGGGCTCCTGTGTACCAGGAACTTCCAGAATTCTCAAGTTCTAATGATCGAAATTAGCTCAAATTGAGAATATAAACTTTTGGTAAGAATCCAAGAACCGTTCCTAAAAAAGTTTGACCCTGGGACATCGGGTCTGGGGGCTCCTAAGTACCAGGAGCTTCGAGAATTCTGAGTTCCCGTGATAGGAATGAGCTCAAATTTGGAATATAAGCTTTTGGGAAGTGCCCAAGAAGAGTTCCTATTCTAAATTTGGTATAATATTATCCATTCCTGGTGTTTTCAATTACCAGTCTTTCTTGAATAACTCTGTAAATGCTTTTCCGATCCTCTTTAAAATTTGCACAGATCGTCTTTGTCAAAGTCTTAATCGAGTTTCTATCACAAGTTATAGAATAAATATGATGAAAAGCAACATAATCCACTTTGTGGTTTCCTATGTTTTTATAATGCATATCAATGCAGATGATCAAATAATTTGCATTGAAAATTCGCATGACATACGACATGACAATTCAATACCATCTACATAATGAGTTTATGGTCATCTGGTTTGGAAAATAATTCTGTATTTTATTACATTCAAATTTACTGTTAAACTGTAAATTCCATTGACCATGATCATCATCCTTAATAAGAGAAAAGTGCGACTCATCTTGCATTACAAACAACAGCATCTTGCAATGAATAGAAAAGACATTATTAATTCTATTCAATTTGAATGTCTGTGGAGCTTATTTATTTTACTAATTTTGAATTGGAGAAAGAACTTTTTAAAAAGCAGGAAATATCACATTTTTTAAAATTCCCAAACAAACTAAAGACTATTTACAGAAGAAAATTTCTTATCACTTAAACAAATACATAAAAGATCAAAATGATACTATAAATGATATCATGAATGAACTTCTTCTCTTCTAAAATAATATAATTTGTTCTTCTACCTTTTCTTCTACGTTATTTAAAGAAAAAAAGCATCGAAAATTTAAACGCTGTAATACTGCTGAAGTGCTGTCGGACCACGTTTAAAATACTTTCAAAATACTTTTCAAAAACTATTCAAATACATTTTAAGTACTTTTCACTTACTTTTTAATTACTTTTTTTCAAATACTATTAATCACCATTCAAGTTCTTTTTAAATACTATTGAAAATACTTTTCACATACTATTCATCTTTTGATATAGTATTGAAATACTTTTAAATTATTTTCTACTTTTCAAATACTATTCAGATACAATTCAACTTTTCAAATACTTTTCAAATACTTTTCAAATACTTTTCAAATACTTTTCAAATAATTTTCGATTCTTTTTCGGATACTTTTGTAGGTAATACTATTTATTACTACTTCTGACTGTTCAAATACTATTCAAATACTGTTGCAATAAATTCAAATAGTACGGGTAAAAATGTCTTTATTTTAAAACATCTCAAAATTCAAAGTTTGAAAATGGCCTGTGGACTCCTATGGTATTTAATTATGTTTATATAATCGAATGTCACTATAATTTAAATTATTTTTTGGACTCGTGCGACTTCAAATTAAAAAAAATTCAAATTTCTCTAAAACAGACTTTTAAAATACTAGGTATTTATTTATATACGTTTCATATACTTTTTCAGCTTTTCAAATACTTTTCTAATTCTATTCAAATACTAGTTTTGAAATACTGTTTAAATTCGTTGCAAATACTTTTCAAATATATTTCAAATCTTTTTCACACTCTTTACCGCCTCCTAAGGATTACCAGCTCATAAATAACTGAGAGTCGAAGCGATTTCCAACATAACGACAGAGCCATGCTTGGAACTTGGAGTGCACACAACTATATGAGATGTCAGCACCGGATAGCAGGCGTTTGCATGGAGCTTATGCCGCAAAGGGTTGCCTGTAAAAATACAGATTTGCTTGAACTGGTAACTCGTTAGATTAACACTTGTGTTGGTTTTTTTGAATTGTAGGTCCATAATACTGTGCAAAAACTGCACTTTCATCCCCATCAATTGTCCTTTCCTTCTACGGGGCATGTATTGTGATGATAACCTCATCTCTCCTCCGCCAATAACCTAAAATCAAATTTAAATAATCAGTTTTAGCTTGTCTTTCATCATATGTATATTGCCCATATTCTCATAAAAACCGTAATTGCATTTTTATCAATTTTGAGTTATGATTGTTGGTTGATCTATTTTTCGACGCAGTTTCTACTAAACTAATAAAAAATAGTGATTCGTTCTAGAAAACTCGAGAAAAATACGAAGTCGAATAGCCGAATGTTAAAAAATATTCGCACAACAGCCATATCTTTGATACATTAAGAATACTTCAAATTAAACCAATAAAAGTTTCTAAATCGTTATTCCACATTTGGAAGCATGTTAACAACTCATGTTCAATCATAATAAACTTTTGTTTTTGAAATGTTGTAATATAATCGATCATTATACATAATTTAGTAGTACACATTTATTCCGGCTAATCTATCCAAAAAGATATGTTGCTGTCATCGACAACAGGTAGGATAACTTGCAGGAGAGTGGCTTTTCTTCCTTAATGAATTCTTCTGGGGTATTTTGGTCATTTCAACGTTTTGTCTAGAAGAAAAGTGCAATCATCATCATCAGCAATCATTTTAAGCTGCTCTTTTGAAAACAGAGTGCAACGGATTTTTGGCTCACTGTTATTGACAACATTGCTATAAGTGAGCATACAGATCCTTTCTCATTAAAAGGGTCGTAGGGTCGAGGCTTGCACTGCTTGGCGCAAAAAATCATTATCACGATAATTTTAGCTATTTTATTTTCACAATGTACAAAATTCATTAATTTCACAGCTGCAAACATAATACCAATATACCGCACATAATTATACGCTGCGTCGGTATTGTGTTAATGGCTTAAAAAATTGCACAACGGTCAACTTGCATATATTTTTCTCAATATATTCGCAATACGACCGAATCCATAATTTTATCATTTTTTTTACGTCACGATATTTTTGGCTTTTCATCACTATCATTCAAAAGATGAAAAGGTTGTGAATTCAGTAAAAAAAAGTTGTTCCGAATAGTATGAAACGTGTAAAAAAATTATAAATACTTTATTTGAAGAAAAAAAATGTCTGTGTTTATCTGTCGTCTGTCTGTCTGCCTGTGTCCTCAATAACTCACGTAATTCTCAACCGATATGGCTGAAATTTGGTAAGGAGGC
>JXPH01004636.1:3586-18701 GCA_001014845.1 Mochlonyx cinctipes | reverse complement strand
AACCTAGTGGATGATAGACTAGTATACTAACCACTCAACCACCTGGTCGTCGATGGGAGAAAGAAAGATACGCTAAAAAGATGCTTATTCAGCAAATATTGAAAAGTTTTGGTTCCTCGGGAAAAGTTAGTGCAAATGGTATAAATCGTGAGAAAAACAAAAAAATGACTATTTGCGTGTCGGTCGGTCTGCATGTTTGTGTGCTCAATAACTCACGTAATTTCCAACCAATTTGGCTGAAATTGTATGCTTTGCTCAACAAAAGTAAGCCCTATTTCGTTAATGGGGCAAATCAGACCACGGTGCTGCCGATGGTATACACCGCCGCATGGGTAGCAAATCAATAACTTATTCAGCAAAAAGTTTCAGTTTTACTTCAGGAGTCTGGATCAAATTGGATCATGGGGTCTGGCGGCCTCTATACAAACTCATCACAATTTTTCGAAAATTTTGAGTTCTAATGATTGGAATGAGCTCAAATTTGGAACATAATCTTGTGGTAAGTACCCATCAAGTACAGTTACTAAAAGAGTTTCACCCTAGGACACCAGGGTCTGAGGATTCCTATGTTCCAGGCATTTCAGAATTCTAGAGTTTTAGTGATCGGAATGAGCTGAAATTGGGAATATAAGCTTTTGGTAAATGTCGAAGAACGGTTCCTGTAAAAAGTTGGTACTGGAATGGCATCGGGATCTGAGGGTTGGTTTGAGCCAGTACACATATAATTTAAAAAATAATAAACAGACGTTTTCGGATCAAATATCTGATAGTTTCTAATTTTTTTAAACTGAAATTGATGGTTCTAGAAGGCAACCATTTTATCCAAAAACTCCTGTAGAAACATCTGAAAATCAGCCATAGCTTTAACACCTTTTGATTTTGGATTATACTCCTGATCCAGCGTTTTAGTTTATTATCATCAGCAAAATCTGTAAAAATATCCAAAAATGTTTGTCAAAATATCCAGTGTAAAAACAGTTTTGTTTCCGGATGTTTTAACAGGTTTTTAGGATATTTTAATTTTCTGTGTATCATTGCAACTAAACAAGTTTAAGGTGGAACGGAGTTGTATGGAGGATTTTCAAACGTTGAAATTCAAAAACATAGCCCCCTCTCCCCAAAAGTTGCTATCTGCTCTAAAGACCGTCCTTGATTATTTTTAAATTTTTTGAATTGACCGTTATGCATCGCGAGCAATTTTAATTTTGTACTTTTCACGAAAAATAACGGTCTTTTTCAGCGAAACTAGCTCTTGCTGGTCTGATCATCTTAAAATGCTCGAAGAAATTGCAAACTTTTTATTTACAAACATTTTGAGCTCTTGTTGACTTTTTATCGATCCACTAGTTCTTGACATATTTCAAATTGACCGTTAGGCTCTCAGAATATTTTGTATGAAAACTCGGAAAATTGGAAAAGCTTGAACTAGGTAAATTAGGACCAGAAAAATTGATATCTGGTGTTTCTTTAGGATGCTGAATCCAAATTTGACATCAACGAAAAAAATGACCTGTAAAAAGTGGTCAAAATGACATAAATTGGCTCATCGGTTCCACTGAGACCGTTTTAAAGGACTTAGGAGTGCTCAATAGAAGCAAAATTTGTTTTTATGGTCTTATCATGTTGAATATATAATGAAAAACCACTGGAATTTCAATTTTTGGAAATCGAATGAAAATTGGTAAAGTTAGACCAGGGGTTTTGAAAGGCCCACATTTGCTCACCAAATCCGGATTTTCTCCTCCAATTATCCGGATTTGGACTTTCTTTCACTTTTTCATCATAAAACAAAATAAATAATCAATTTCAGTACTTGAAGTCAAAAACAAATAATTGGAACCTGCGAAAACCACTCAAGGAGTCGAAATTCGGTATTTGCTCTAATATCACCAATTTTCATCCGATTTCCAAAAAGTAGAATTCCAGTGGTTTTTTATTATGTATTTAACATGATTAGACTACCTATAAAAACAAATTTTGCTTCTATTGAGCACGCGTAAGGCCCTTGAAACGATCCCAGTGGAACCGATGAACAAACTTTTACACGTCATTTTTTCCCGTGATGTCAAATTTGGATTCAGCATCCCAAAAAAAAACTCGTGGATACCAAGTTTTCTGATCCTAATTTACCTAGTTCAAGATTTCCAATTTTTCGAGTTTTAATTCAAAATATTCTGAGATCCTAACGGTCAATTTGAAATATCCCAAGAAGTAGCGGTTCGATAAAAGTGAACAAGAGCTCAAAACGTTCCTTAATAAAATGTCTGCAAGTTTTTACAACAACTTAAGATGGCCGGTCCAACGTGACTGAGTTGTTGAATATATTATAGTTCAAAACAAAATATATTGCTGCTGCATATTTTTGTGAGTTCCTCACCTATGGCAGCCCTTATTTACTTATTTTGAATATTTAAGATGCAGCAATTATTATTTAAATGGTACGACGGACACCTCCACTCCTAATTTGATAACAACTATTTATAAGATATGAAAGAATTCTTGATATTTTTTAATGTATTTTCCAAATGATTTGCCGTCCTTTGATATCCTGAACATTGTTCTTCCTCCTTTTTAATTTTTTTTTAAGAATTATAAATTTAGCAATTAGATCTTTTAAAATATGCGAGAGGAGACCACTTAGAACATTTGAAACATTTTTAGTTATTTGGTTTGGATCCCCTAGGATATGTAAGGGGTGTTTCAAGAATGTACAACATCTTATTTTATTAAAATTAATGTTATTTAGGTATCACATAGCAGCATTCAAGGGTGTAGGGCAAGTAATTTTATTTGAATTCATGTTAGTTTAGCAGTCGTAGTTTTAATTTAAACCCATCGCTTTAATTTTTAAAATTTTATACGCAAAATTTCATTGCCAAAAAACCGATTTTTAAACATTCCGAAATGAGCATCACTCTACACAATACTCGTTAACATAAAAAATCGTTAATTCTTAAAATAAACACGATGCTCCACCAACTTTTCAAACAAAGCGTCAAGTGACACTGTTTGTCAATGAAAAACAAATTAAACTCTTATTACAAAACACCATGCGCTCACTCCAAAATGGATATTTTTTTTAATAAATAGGACTCAGATCAGACTCCATAAAAAGTAATGCAGAGACTGTTTCATGTTATCTCAGTAAAGCAGGAGAGAATTTTTTTAATATAAAACGGCGCCCTTCTTTCTTTATTGAAATTTTTCTCTGAATTTCTTGACAAAAAGAAAAATTGCGTTTCTTTTTAGCTGTTCTTCTATTTACCATCCTGTACATCTATAAAAAGAAGAAAGTTTATATGTTCGGTAAAATTTGGAAATAACTATTGGGTCTATTCTTTAAAAACCGGATTTTTTGAAGGAAATTTTAGCATTTATTAAAGAAAATCTTGTACAATTCTGTTATTTAAAGTATTGTCCATTGAAAATTACAACATTTCCTCATCTTTCTGGAAATTTGTGGATGTCATCCCAAAAAATCGGTCATCTTTTTATCAAAGAACGAATCGAGTGAATTTTTGATGCCTTGGACAGAAGTGAGCTGTATTCCGGAAAATGCATTCTGCATCGACTGAAACAAATGGTAGTCAGAAGGCACCAAGTTTGGACTATATGGCGTGTGGGGCAGAACTTTCCATCCGCTATTTTCAAAATATCAATATGTGGCCGAGCATTGTCATGTTGGAAAATCAATGTCTCATGCCAGGTCTCTCATTTTTGACATTTTTCCTTCAATGCTCTCTTTAAACGAATCAGTTGCTGTCAGTACAGCTCTCTAGTAATAGTTTTACCCGGTTTAAGGAGCTCATAATACACAACTCCCTTCTGGTCCTACCAAATACCGCAGAGCATTACCTTGGGAGCGTGAATATTCTTCTTCGAAGTCGATTTGGGTGGTTGGCTGGGCTTAACATACGACTAGTCGCAATTCGGGTTGTCCTAATGAATCCATTTTTCGTCCCCAGTAACAATTTGATGCAAAAACTACTTTTTTTTATGACGCTTGAGCAGCATATAGACATGCGAAATCGCCTTTCCACGTCGCTAGGCTTCAAATCGTATGGCACCCAATGCTAATGATTTAAGGCAGTTGGAAATGGCTGCTTGAGTCATGCTCAATGATTCTGCTAGCTCTTCTTGTGCGTCTGACACGAGTTTTGAACGAGTAACGCTTCAAATTCTTCATCTTCAAACTTTTTCGGCTGTCCAGGCCGCTCTTTGTCTTTGATGTCAAAATTGTCACTTTTAAAGCGTTGCAACCACTCGAAACACTGTGTTTTTGCAAGAGCATGTTCGCACGAGTAAACGATGACTTTTGGCTGCAGTTATCTTGGCAAAAAATGCTGTTTTTTCGCCAATTTTTAAAATTTTCCATGATTGAAAAAACTATGATGCGCACAAGCAAATTAAACACTGTTGTTGACCGATTTTGACAGCTTAAGAATAGAGCTTAAAACTGGCTTGCAATGATTTGCTACAGCGCATACGTAAGTGTTGAAATCTAGTTAAAAATTCCGGTTTTTAAGTCAGAGACCAAATATTTAGTCTGGGGGATGGGGAGCAATTGGTGCACGGTGTCTGGGGCCTCCATACAAACTCAACAGCTTTTCTCTGAAATCTTGAGTTGTAATGATCGGAATGAGCTCACATTCTGAATATAAGTCGAGAACAAAATTTGACTTTAGAAACTCGAGATCTAGCAACTCATACGCACAAGGAATTTCCAGAAACTATCGGGTTCTAGTGATCGGATTGAGCTCAAATACCTTCTTCGAAATATGATTTTATTTTTTAAATTTTAAATCGAGTTCTCATGTTACAAATGTTTTGGGGATAAAAAAGAAAAGTTTTAACCCACTTTTTTGTTTGCTAGGTTTTTAATATATAAATGAATAAATTACCTCACAACGTGCTTATGACGCTCCACCCAATATTTGATAGCACTTCGTACCATCATCTCCTGCTTCTTGGTTAAGCCATTCGGGTTACCATTCATTCCATTCGATCCAAACGTTTGAAGTGTGGATGGAGCTCGAAATTGCGCTCCCCAATCTGCTTTTGAATTGTAAATTCCGCTCAAATCGAAATCTTTCAAATCTTCTTTTTCTGGAAAAAATATATTTTTTAATTAATTAAAAAATTATATTTGGAGATGCCGGGTATCGATCCCGGTACCTCTCACATGCTAAGCGAGCGCTCTACCATTTGAGCTACACCCCCTGGTGCAAAGAGCAAAGTTAAAACTCAACGTAAAATTGATCGACTTTCACCACAAAATTCAATATACTGAACATAAAAATAAAAATAATTAAGTTATTTAAAGCACGTTCCTTTTTCAATACGGTATGAAATGTTTTGGAAAGAGAACCGAACGAGAGATTACAGCTGATAGCATAAAAACAGAGCATAAAGCATAATTTGTATGCAGAACGGGTTGCCTACGTGTGGGCGTAACTTTTTATTTATTTTCTGTTTTCGATTTCTATTTTAAAACCAATTCTATTTCCATCATCAAAACCTCTGACCCTGATGTGAATGCGTGCTCGTGTTGCTCTGTTTTGTTCCTCTCCTCATCTGCATATAATCAATAAATTCAGCATTCGCTATGATTGATTACAGAAACATACTTTTTATGGACTGTTTTATTATTCAGGCGGCGTTTTTTGTTGGAGTTACCTGTTAGGCGTATTCTCTGAAAGCTGTTTTTCAATTTGCATAATGGATTATTAGCAAATCCTATTTGATTAATGAGGAGGAAAAAAAGTTAGGAGATTAGACAGGGGAAACAAGGTGTGGAAATTGAAATATGAAGCTTTCAAAATACATTTTCTTCATTTTACGATAAAATACTGAGAAACTTTTCAAAGAATTTGATGGTTTTAAGATGAACTTTTCACTTTACTATCTACCACCCATCAATAACGGTAAAGTGTTTTCAACCAATTTGAGTTGGAGTTTTACATCATAAAATCCGTTTCAGGCCTCTTTTGTTGAAAAGCCTATAGTACTCAAGAACGACTAGGCAAGTCCACATTTTTCAGAGAACTTTATAAGTATTAGTGGACTTAAAGTTAAGAGAATTCCAAATTACCACAACTTTAACGTTCTTTGAGCTCATGAAATCGTGTTCAATTTTTGCTGCGAGGAAAATGACTAATTTTTTTGACATAAAGGTGATTCGGTGAGCGTTCTATCCCATACTTTTATTAATTATTAATTTAAAAAAAAATCTTAAGGTTAATTTCGGCACCATGAGTCTGAATTGAACCCATACCCTGTGACTGATTGGTAGAAGCAGTTAAAACCTCAAAACCCTCCTAAAATGTTTTGAAGTGACGTCAGTAAGAAGGTTGATCCTTAAGGTTTGCCATCTAAAATCCAGAGGAGTTGCGGGTGCAGAGTCCTCCATAAAGCCCAAAAATCCCTATAAATCTCAAAAAGTCCACAAAATCCTAAAAAATCTCAGAGTCTAATAAATTCCAAAATAAACCAAAAGGCCCAGAAAATACCAAGAAGTTCCAAAAAATGCCGAAAAGCCCACAAGTTCCCAAAAAAACTCAAAAAGTCCACAAAATTCCAAATCAATCACACAAAGTAAAGTAACAAAAAATTCCTGATAGTCCACACTGTCACAAAATTTCTGAAAAGCCCATAAAATCCCTAAAAATCGCGTGGGAAATTATGTTATGCGTAATGCGTCTCAAAATATTCATACGAGTAATTTGCGACATCAGTAATGGCAGGACACAATCATGGTGCTTTTTGCGAGAATAAGTTATCTACGGGATCGGCCAATAGGGATTTGGAAAAGTCAACTAAATCAATTTCCATTTTTGACAAAAATTCTCGACTTGAAAATTAAAAATTTGGGATTTTGAAAGACTTTTAGGGATCGATAGAAATCTAGCCAGAGTATTTTCTCACAGGTCTCTTAAACAAAATAAAAATGTCTAAAAGTCTTTCAAAATCCATGAAGTCCCTAAAATTTAAAAATCCACAAAGCTCACGAAATCCCTAAAATCTCATAAATTGTCAGTTTTTGAGCTCTGGAAGCGACCCAATTTTTAATTTCACACTTTCAGATATGATGAGGGCCTAGATTGTCGTAGTATATTCTACTAAGTATGGTTAAATGTAGTACTTATAAACTTCTATCCACTAGCACATATTTCAAATGGTGAGATGTACCGGACAGCTAAGCATCCATGTAACACTTTAGGGTTATGGACAGAAAAACAGTCCTAATAGACTTAATTTTAGTCATCGTCATTTTGCGCAATGTACTCTTAGATTCTGGTTTAGTCTTAATCGTTCAATCGGTGACGGCTACGAATTGTCACCATTTTTACTCGAGGACTATACAAATGGTCAAGAAAGACTTATTTCTTTCCCGGCCTTCTGGACACATCTATTTTACATTTTGGTTTAGTCTCGATTGCTTACTTTAGGACGCCTTAACATTCCGGGACTATGGACTGGAAATGCTGTCTCAAAAACTTATTTTTTTCAGACGGAGGAGAGAATATTCGAGAGAGATGTGTGCACTGGATTATGTATTGGACAGCATCTTAGATTGCTAAACGAAAGATAGTGCTCAATCGTGGAAGTCATCAAAAACATTAAAAAAGTTCAAAAAAAATTACAAAAAATTTTGAACGTCCTTCGAATCCGCAGATGAACGTCCTACAACCAAATCCAATTTTCGAGGTACGAACGAGTATTCATGATGACAGACTTAGTTCAGTCCTCATGGGTTCGACTCAGACTTTTTGTAAATAGCTATTAGCTAAACATGCATAACATGCATAACTCTTTAACATGTCTTCAGGTGGATTTTTTTTTCAGTTTTTAAATCCACTTTTCATAGTCCACGACTAGTCCATCTATGTTCAGGCCCTCTGGACTGGTCGTGGACTTGTTTTCTATGTTAACAAAATAATGGTCTAAGCGCAGTTCTAGGTGACACGGGGTAAAAAATAATAATTCTCGGGAATAACGACGAACGTCATTTAGGACTAAACGTTTTTGACTTTTGTAAATTAAATCTGCAATTACAAAGACCGAGTCTTCGGACTGGTCCAACATAAAAATTTTGTTCTTCGGGGTATCTTCTGTCCATATCTATCACCGACCAAATTTACAACCCTATAGGAATTTAACATTGGCAATAATCTCTTCCGACTGCTATATCATCAGAACCATGCTATCAAAAATATACTTACTGCAAAGACTTGAGTATGGGAGAGTACGGATTTTGAATATTGTTTTTGTCGAAGAGGTTAGACAGTTGTTTTCTTGCATGAAAATTTAACAAGACCTGATGGGTTCAATGATCTGGTAACTTTTTAGCACTTTTAAAGTTGTGGTGGTTTTAGAATCCAATACAAACTGTAGGTAGGTCCACTAATACTTAGAAAGTTATCTGAAAAATAAGAGTAGGTGCTATAGGGCTATAAAGCTGATTATACCTCGTATCATGAGGCTAACAAATCAATAGGCGGAACTGAAAAAAGAGCATTGTCTAGGTGGCCTAAAATAAGGATAAAAAAATTAAAAAAGGCCCTACTGGAAACCTAATGGCTTCTTCACGTGTTCTTACTGGGTAGAAAATTGTGAGGAATACTGTGAGAAACCCTTGACGCAATCGTGAGAACTCCGTATATTATTTTAACGACCTAAAGGCTTCTTAATGGCTAAAAATTAAAAAATCTGTGAGGAAATCAAAAGAACACGTCAGTAGCCCACGGAAATTCACATATTTTTGAAATTCATCATGGCTCCCTCATGCCTTCCCTACATATGAAGCCTTTTTGATACTAAAATTTGCATTTTGAAATAAATCTAATATTTCTTGAAAAAATGGGTAGTTTTTATTCTATTACTATTACTTAATTTTGGCAATTATGCTTAAAACTATCAACATTTAATCATATGAATATGCCTGAATTAAAGCTGGAGGAAACAGCGGGGATGATCTCACGTCTTATAGTACCGTAGGAGTTGCATTTACTAAGGGGCCTAAAATTAGATTAAATTAAAAAAGGTGCATTTACTAGTAAAATGGGTGCATTTCCTAGGGGGCCTGAAATTAGGTTAAATTTGTTTTTAAATTGTGGATTCACTAGTTAAAATCAAAATTGCCCATAATATTGGTGGACTTTTTAAAGTTCTTCGAGGAAACTTATATTTTTGAAAAAAATAATAATAAACGTCTAACTCAATTAGGCTTTTTGAAAAGTAGGCTTTATGATCATGCTGCCTTCCAAAAATTTCGGCCTTATGAACATTCGGCTAAAATTTTTCTGCCTTTTTTATTTTCGGCCTTATGCGAATCGGCCTTCTACTAACCCATAATCACATTATTATTTTTAAATAATATTACTATAAAAAAGAAAGCTCTTGTGGTTCCCTACGAATTTTTAGATATCAGCATAAGCTTTTCATGATTCAACAATATGGTTTTTCTTGTGTACGAAAAGTAAAAAAAATACCGCAAGTGAATTTACCTTCATTCAAAAGAAGTTCTGATTTCGAGTCAGCTGATATGGCTCTGAATAACGTCGCTGAGTTTGGTCTGTACGTGTCTAACGATGCTGACAATTCCATTAATGGCCTCATTATCCCCTTCAAATGTTGTAATTGTTCGCAAGCGAAAAGCAACCACGAACAGAATATAACGTCAGCCAAATTGCTTTGAACCATTGAAAACAGCAGAAAATATACCTGGAAAATTAATAAAAAATTGAGTTCTGTGGAAATAATTGCGAAATAAATAAATTAACCTGATATGCAAAAGCCATGACGTAACCCGTGCCACTCATCGAATTCCACGGATACCAAGCTTTTATTGGTAGTCTCGGTATTTCAATCGTGCTCGTCTCGTTCGTCTCCTTGTCCAAAACATTTTTCACACTGTCGCCGAAAAACGTTATCGTCGTCCAAGCTGAAAATTTGATTAAATCAATTTGTGAAATGGAGTGGAAATTAACGTAAAAACATACCAACAACTGCAAACATCGTCGTCACCATGACCATGATCAACAGTTTTCGCATTTTAGCCAAAGCTATTGAATGATATCGAGCATCGGATTCAGCAAACAAGGGATGAGCGTTGGACTGATTCCAAATCCCGAGGGTTCGATAGAAATTTCCCGAGTTTATTGCAAAATAAATGAATTTTGTGACACTGTGCGTGAAAAATAATGCTGTTATTGTATTTGCGGTCAGCTCGTTGACATCACCCGCGTTCATCGCCAAATTTCCAATTATCGAGAAATATTGCAGGAGGATGAGAATGAGGTTCATCCAAGAGTAGATTTTGCGGATTAAAATCGGACCGGTCACGTATCGGAAAAGAAAATGTCCACTTGCTTGCATCAGCCGAATGTTGGGCATCAAATCTCCCACCAGCCCCAAATATTTTGTCGGTTGGACCTGCATCTATATTAAAAATTTAAAAAAAGTTTGTTAATAAAGGAAGATATTTATCTTAATTCTCTCCTTAGAATGTATAAAGTAGAAAATTAAACGAAAGAAACAGGTGCTTGGCTCAAGGTAGAAGATAAGATTAAATTGTATCATTGACTGACTATTACAAATACTACGAGAAATAAAATCTGGTGGGTAGAGAGAGCGATTTGGGTGGGTGGTGGATTTTAAATTATCTTCTACGTTTTATATATTTCTGGATACATGGCATGGCAGTGAGCGTTTAAACGAAGCTACTTGTTGGTTTAATGGATTTGAGAATCTGATTAAAATATTTTTCATTCAGTTGAGTATTTCTATTTTTATATAGGGGAGAATAGGGCTACGCAGAACGGATATTATTTGACTTTGGGAAGAGTAAAACAGTAAAGCCAAAAAAGCAGTAAAAATTTGAACCGCAATTTAAGCCCAAAAATATGCAGCAAAAATTTTCAGAAACGGCAGGATATCTTTATCGGAATAAAAATCCGCTACCGTTTTTGTGCCCACACATTTTCCATCCTTGCTCCCAAGCTTTTCTGTAATTTCCTGTGAAATCCTATAATCGTGTTGTCTGATTCTGAGTCGGAAGTTTGGCACAATTACCATACCTGTGACAGTTCCGTAGAAATAGGCATTAATCCGCTGAAACATTCCATGTGATAAATTACAGACACCTGTGCAAATCCTTGCGTGTGCATAACATCTCAAAAAGTATTTAAAATCTAATTTTCTTGGCTTTGTTTGTTCTTCAGATTTTCGTGGAAAAATGAACGGAACGTGTATTTACTGTGTAAGTTATTTCCGAAGAATATACATTTCCAATCTCAGACAAACATAAATATTGAATGATAAAATTTCTCGTGAAGTCTCAGAAACAATCAAATTAAAATTTTACTTGGAAATTATTCCTAAAAGCTGGGTAGGTATTTTATTTGATCTCAATTTAACTTTTGTTATATTTTAATTTAATTTGATTATTCTGACGTTATTAAGCGAAATGAATTATTTTTTTGCAATGTAAATAAATTATTTTGTTATATTTTAATTAAATTTAATTATGTATTACCGGTAAAATGTGCGGGTGCGGCGTACCCTAAGCTTAAAATAATTTAGACTTAATTTATTTACCAACTCACGTCATTTTCAAATCAACATCAAAGGCAGTTAGCTAGAATCGCGAAAAGGTACAAATAAAACGCGTTTTTCCCTCTACGCGGAAAATACATTTTTTCCACAAGCTGAAATTTTTCTCTTCCCTCCCCTTCCGTTCCCTTCCCAACAGCCTAAAATTAGTTTTAAATATGTTTGACTCATTTTTGTCTCGTAATTAATTGAAATGTCTACAAAAATTTATTTTATCCTAATTAGCAAAAGACACTATAATTTCATCAAAAAGTTGTTTTTTGGCATGATGTAACAAGAGACTTAAAGAGGACAAAAGTTTTGGGTTGGAGATGGAGGGATGGTTGAACGACAAAAATGTTCTTGATGAAGTATAAAAAAATGGAAATAAATTAAGATGAAAATAACTCAGCTCTCTCCTCGTCCCTTTCAAGTGTTTCGATTCAATTTTATAAGGTTTCAATCTTTCTTCATCGTTCGAGATTTCTTTTTATCTACCTAATGTTGAGTTTTGATTTGTTTTCTCTTCCCCATGTTCATGTGAAAAGAAAACAAATATCCTTCCAACGTTTCAGAATGTTATCCTGTTATTTTACAACACCCAACTTGTTCATGTTGTTCGTATTTTCTTGTTCGAAATAGGTAAGACTTTGTCATTCTTAAATTACATTTAAAAACTTTGACTTTGGGATCGCAAATGATTTAGAAAGTAGTAGATTAACACATGTTACCATTCGCATTATTTCTGTTACCAAATTGTATTATTTCTTGATTTTGAATTATTTCTGGATGGTCTAATCCCATTTGGCCATTTGGCCGAATCATAAAAAATATTTGAGATATTTGGCCGAAATAAAAAGTAAAAAAATTATGCACTACCAATAATAACTATCCTTTATCTAAAATTCTTAATAAATTTAAGAAAAAAGGGGGTGCATTGTATGCCATAACATTAATTTTACTGTATCCTAATTACTTAAAAAAATTCGTTGGAAAAAGGGTGCATTATGTGGGGTTTTTTGATTATCGACAACAATAACTTTCTTTAACTACTAAAATTCATAATCAATTTAAGAAAAAAGCCTGTATCTGCAATAATATCAATTTTACTATATCCCAGCCCCTAAAAAGATTTTTAAAGAAAAGGTGGATTATGTGGGCCTTTTTAATAATCGGCATAAAATAACTTACTTTAACTAATATGCATAATCAATTCAAGAAAACGGGTTCATTATGTGCAATAATATTAATTTTATTGTATCCTAATCACTAAAAAATATATTGTGAAATAATGGTGCATTATGTGGGGTATCGTAATTATTGGCAAAAGTAACTTTAACTAAAATTCATAATCAATTTAAGAAAAAAAGGATGTATCTGCAATAATATCAATATTGCTATATCCAAGCCCCTAAAAAGATTTTTGAAGAAAAGGTGCATTATGTGGGCCTCTTTAATGATCGGCATAAAATAACTTGCCTTAACTAATATCCATAATCAATTCAGGAGAACGGGTTCACTATGTGCAATAATATTAATTTTATTGTATCCTAATTTCCTAATCACTAAAAAATATTCTTTGAAATTATGTGGGGTTTTATCGGCAAAACTAACTTTAACTAAAATTCATAATCAATTTAAGAAAAAAGCCTGTATCTGCAATAATATCAATTTTACTATATCCCAGCCCCTAAAAAGATTTTTAAAGAAAAGGTGGATTATGTGGGCCTTTTTAATAATCGGCATAAAATAACTTACTTTAACTAATATGCATAATCAATTCAAGAAAACGGGTTCATTATGTGCAATAATATTAATTTTATTGTATCCTAATCACTAAAAAATATATTGTGAAATAATGGTGCATTATGTGGGGTATCGTAATTATTGGCAAAAGTAACTTTAACTAAAATTCATAATCAATTTAAGAAAAAAAGGATGTATCTGCAATAATATCAATATTGCTATATCCAAGCCCCTAAAAAGATTTTTGAAGAAAAGGTGCATTATGTGGGCCTCTTTAATGATCGGCATAAAATAACTTGCCTTAACTAATATCCATAATCAATTCAGGAGAACGGGTTCACTATGTGCAATAATATTAATTTTATTGTATCCTAATTTCCTAATCAATAAAAAATATTCTTTGAAATTATGTGGGGTTTTATCGGCAAAACTAACTTTAACTAAAATTCATAATCAATTTAAGAAAGAAAGCTGTATCTGCAACTGCAATAATATCAGTTTTACTATAACTCAGCCCCTACAACGATTTTCGAAGAAAAGGTGCATTGTGTGGGCCTTTTTAATGATCGGCATAAAATAACTTGCTTTAACTAATATTCACAATCCATTCAAGAAAAAAGGTTCATTATGTGCAATAATATTAATTTTATTGTATCCTAATTTCCTAATCACTAAAAAATATTCTTTGAAATTATGTGGGGTTTTATCGGCAAAACTAACTTTAACTAAAATTCATAATCAATTTAAGAAAAAAGCCTGTATCTGCAATAATATCAATTTTACTATATCCCAGCCCCTAAAAAGATTTTTAAAGAAAAGGTGGATTATGTGGGCCTTTTTAATAATCGGCATAAAATAACTTACTTTAACTAATATGCATAATCAATTCAAGAAAACGGGTTCATTATGTGCAATAATATTAATTTTATTGTATCCTAATCACTAAAAAATATATTGTGAAATAATGGTGCATTATGTGGGGTATCGTAATTATTGGCAAAAGTAACTTTAACTAAAATTCATAATCAATTTAAGAAAAAAAGGATGTATCTGCAATAATATCAATATTGCTATATCCAAGCCCCTAAAAAGATTTTTGAAGAAAAGGTGCATTATGTGGGCCTCTTTAATGATCGGCATAAAATAACTTGCCTTAACTAATATCCATAATCAATTCAGGAGAACGGGTTCATTATGTGCAATAATATTAATTTTATTGTATCCTAATTTCCTAATCACTAAAAAATATTCTTTGAAATTATGTGGGGTTTTATCGGCAAAACTAACTTTAACTAAAATTCATAATCAATTTAAGAAAAAAAGGTACATTTTGTCAATAATATCCATTTTACTGTATCAGAAGCATTAAAAAATTCTTTGAAGAAATGGTGCATCATGTGGGGTTTTTTCATTATTCGCAAAATAACTTTCTTTAACTAAAATTATTTATCAATTTAAGAAAAAAGGGTGCATTGTGTGCAACAATATTAATTTTATTGTATCCTAATCACTGAAATTTTTTTTTTTAAAATGGGTGTATTGTGTGGGGTTTTTAACTATAAATAACTTTTTCATTTAATTTTTTCGGCCAAATGTCCAAACAAAAAAAATCGTCGCAAAATATGAGAATTGAATCCTTCCTTCAGTAACTTGCAAAAAAAATAATCGCAAATTGATCATTTGGATCAAAAGTGGTCTGTCCTGGTGGTTCAAGGTAGATTTTAAAGGTCTGGACAAAGACAATGAATACCAAGATATCCAAATCCATGCTTAGGTG
>JXPH01004629.1:491-12263 GCA_001014845.1 Mochlonyx cinctipes | reverse complement strand
GGTCAAACTTATTTAGGAACTGTTCTTGGATGCTTACTACAAAATTATTTTCCAAGTATGAGCTCATTCCAATCATTAGAACTCAAGATTTCTGGAAAATTCTGGTAAGTTTGTATGGGAGCCCCTGAAGCCCGGGACCCAATTTGATCCGTTAACCAACTTGTCCTTACTTTTGTTGAGAAAAGCCTCCTGATAACCACTAAAAATCAAAATCTGCCAAAACTACCTAATAGAAAGCAGGGTCGATTTTTAAGAATTCTCGTGTTACAGGTTGAAATAGTGTCAAAATATGTGTTTTGTATTTTTTGTATTTTGTATTTTTATTGTATAAATAAGCCGGAGCTTTTCAAAGTATATACATTTTCACAGTTTAAAATCAGTTAACATTTAAAACAATAACAATATCACATAAAATTAAAATGATTTGATGACTAATTTTGCTGAAGAACTCGAGCGCCGATACTCACATAAGAAAAGTGATAAAGTCAAGTGCTGCCGTATGGCCATATATATTTTATTCTTTGAAAAAATAGCCCATTCGGAAAAAACTCCATCGTTCTCGAGTCCATCTCCATTCTCCAGACCATCAAAAATCAATTCAAGTAGCCATCCTGCGGCCTGACTTGATCGCTGGCAGACTTTAACCTTTGTCGTGTGGCCATCAGGTACATCTTTTAAACAATACACAAAAATTCCCAAAAATCGATTCCGCTCTCTATAAGGTAGTTTTGGTAGATTTTTGTATCTAGTGTAGTGGTTAACAGATAAACTGAATGTGTTCTCTGAAACTGTCTGTACCTAGGGCATATGCCACGGTAACCCAAAGTTTGCATGAAACAGAATGCATTTTCATTGCAGGGTTAACCAAAGTGTATAAAAGACTCTCAAAGTCTAGGTTACGATTATTATTTTTGTATATCCAAAAATAATCATAGAAGAAAGAAAAGTGGAAAAAATAATAGATTTGACAGTACTGTCCCACTAAAAAAAATATAAAATGGAACCTGAAACATCGGGATCTGAAGGCTCTTAGGTACCGACCACTGCCAGAATTCTCTGGTTCTCAAACGTCGAGAAAATTGTCTTTTTCACTGAGGACGAGAAATGTACAACAATGCTAAACGTAAGAAATCATGGAGTAAAAATGATGCCGGTTTATCTTTTTTACTCCATTAGCTCCAAACCACTTAGAAAGCCGATATTTATCAAAGAATGGTGATGCTGTCTATTTGGTATATGCCTTCAAGGGAATCGTTTTCTTTGAGCTTCTACCGAAAAATAGGGAAGTGAACAGATTGAATGAAGTATTCAAAGAGAAAAACCCGGAATTGATCAATAAAAAAGGTTTAGTGTTCCAACAAGACAATGCGAGACCTCATACAAGTTTGGTAACTCGCCAAAAAAATTTACAGCTTGGATAGGCTGTACTACCAGCACCACACCCGCCATATTCTCCAGATCTGGTACCTTACGATTAGTACTTGTTCCGGTCTCTACAAGATTTATTAGACGGCAAAACCTTTACTTCAAATAAGGAAACGTCAATAATGACTTCGAACAGTTTTTTGCCAGTAAAGAACAGAATTTTTATGAGCGTAAAAGCATGCTACTGCCAAAAAGATGGCAAAAGGTATTGGACCAAATCGCCTTTCATTTTCATATCAAAAACGAAATTACTTTCCAAGCAACCCAATAATATAAGAGCAGTTTAGCTTTAACAACTGGGACATTCGAAAAATTCTTGCTTAATGTTTATGGCAAGTCCTACACACGAAATATGAATAAATTATTCATACTAAAAATAATATAAAACGATATCAGAACATCGGCATGTATACAAAACACATTCAATTCAAAATCCATATATCATTATTTAACAACAAATAATCATAAATTTATGGGAAAATTTATAAAAAAGAAATTAAAATCCATTTATTGAGCTTTTTCCGAGCTGTTTTTACGATAATAATAGAGCACACACAGAACATTTTATTGGATTATATTGAGAATCAATAATAGAATAATTTATATCCAATTGATACACGTAACATATACTTCAAACTTTTAAATCAATTTTAAAAATAGTCTACGAAGCAAAATAACAGGAACCCAAAAAAACAATTCTACAAGAAAACGTAAAACCACGTAGGACACGTTCGTAATTCGGTTATAACCGTAATTAAATTCCTCCAAACTGACTTTCTCGGTTGTTTTTTGCCTTGTTCTTTTCTCCCATCCTCCACCATCTTCCACTCGGCGTGTTTATAAACATATCTTTGGCAATTTAGGTATTAATAGTGGAGGAATATTAACCAAAAAAATTTTTATTCGTAAGTCGGTCAAACGAACAAAATGATATGTAGATTAGTCAATATATTTTAAGGGGTCATAGCTAATTTCTACCATTTATCTCGCAAAAAATTGTTTTTTTTTTATAAAAGTCAAGCAAGCGCAAAAGCCTCACCAATTTTTTTACTACGATATAGGAAGTTATACGGAAATCAATAAATAATCCTGTGTAGGTATTTTTCAACTTACTTACTTACTTAAGGCCTATGGTCCCTTGTGGGGCACAGCCGGTCAATAGTATTTTTCCACTTCGTTCGATTACTAGCGGTTGCTATAATGTCACCCCACTCATCATTGCGTACACCCAACTCTGACTTAACGGAGCGGCGCCAAGTTTGGCGTGGTCTGCCTAGGTATTTTTCAAAGAAAATGTTAAATATTCACCCGCTAGAAACGGTTCTTCTTCCTTATTTTTATATTATTTCTCATCCTCATTCAGCTATAACCATGAGTTTTACCGACTTACGGATTTAAAAAGTTTTCCCATACAAAGCAAAATAATATTCCTCCACTATAAATACAAGTGGGATATCTTTGGATGATGGTAATAATGGGGAAAGTGGAAACTGGGTGGTGAATTATGTATTATCGTTTTTCAAAAAAAAAAAACAGTATAGCCAAAAAAAATAAAATTTCTCCATGATAATAATTCGATAAACAAGCTATCGTAAATAATCTGGATTTCATTTTATGACTATTTTAATAATAAAACAATTTATGAAAATACATTGAAAGAAGATGCCATGAGCAAATTTAATCTTTTGGGAAAATTATTTAATTACCTATGTCCTATACCTACAATCCTAAACTTGTTTGTGAGGTGTAGTATTGTATAACCAGCAAAACAAAACGTCATGGCAATGATTTTTTCTTTCTTATTTCCATTTTCTCCATAAATTTCCTTGACATACCGTCGACTTTCTCAGTAAATTTTCTATTCTTCCTTTCTGCGAAAAGCTGAACAACGAACAGCAAACAATAACCTTGCCAGTAATGCTGCAAACATAATGACTTTGCTGTTGCTATTGCTAGTTTTGTTGAATTTATTAATTTCGGCAATTCTCAATAAAAGTTAATAAACACCTATAGTTTTATTCAGAATTGATTAAAATTGTTTAAATATATAATATTCAATAATAAAACCTGATAATTTCATACTTTTTAACACAAAAACAAATTTTCACATTATTGCAGAAATTTCCAACACGTCAGAAATATTGTCGGCTTTTGTTGGGTGAAATGTCAAATCATAGCAAAACGTATTTATTCGCGTCGAACCCTAATTTTGGTAGAAAATAATGTGTTTTAACGTTATGCACACTTAAAAATAATATATTAATGGTAAGTTTGAGCAGTAAAACTGTTCAAAAGTGGAGAAATATAGCAATAGCAACAGCAAAGTAATTATGTTTGCAGCATAAGTCTTGCAGTCGAACCTCTTAAAAACATTCAGTACACTGCTAATTGAACTTCTCCTATTGGAGCTATGATGCTCCATGTAAAGTCCTGATAGTTATTAAATACATTTCCCAACTCAGTAGAGTGAATTTATTGATAATTCGTTAAAAAAAGTTTTTTTTTATCATGGGTTTGCCGTGAGATTTGCACACATGATTATTGGAAATGTGAGGTTTGATATACCAGGTATGTAAATGTGATACCGGAATTCGCCCATGCGGGCAATGTATTTACTATCGAACCATAATTGACGCCATTTCCTTGATTTGACATTTGATAAAGATTTTCAACTCACAGCCATACATGTTTCATTCAACAACTTAGTTTTTAATAGCGTTGAGCAATGAGCATGTCGACATGAAAGCTACAATTTGCGGACAGCATTGATTTTCTGTTACCATTTGCTTGACAAAGCTTACGGTTGGCATACTGTTAGTAAATCACAGTGCTTTGAGTGGTTGAAAAAAAATCAAAAGTGGTGATTTTGACATGAGAAACAAAAAACGAGGAAGACTACCAAAAATGTTTGAAGACAGCGAGTTTCAAGTATTGTTGGATGAGGATAACGCTAAAACACAACAACAACTCGTGGATCTAATGTGACACGAAAAATTGTCTCTACGTACGAAAGCCATGGGAAGGATCCAAAGAATGGAAAAATGGGTTCCCCATGAATTAAATGAAAGGCAGCAAGAAAACCAAAAAAAATCACTTGCGAAATGCTGCTCACCATGCCATGTACAAAAGCAAGTCATTAATCCTTAGAATCGTGACTAGTGATGAGAAATTGATGTATTTAGATAATCCTAAGCGTATAAGTTCTGGGTAGCTGCTGGCGAACCATCGACCAACTGTGTTCGGTGGGATCAGAAGAGTGTGATCTATTATGAGCTGCTAAAATCTGGTGAAACCGTTAATACTGAACGCTAATGATCGATTTGACTTTGCGTGAAAAACGACCGGAATATCATAAAAGGCAAATCAAAGTGATTTTGCTTCATGATAATGCACCATCACATACAGCAAAAGGGTCAAGTACATGCCTGAGGCCTTTATTTGGGAAATAATTTCACATGCGACTTTCTCACCGCAGGCTTGTCTCCA
Source organism: Mochlonyx cinctipes (assembly GCA_001014845.1). Taxonomy (NCBI): domain Eukaryota; kingdom Metazoa; phylum Arthropoda; class Insecta; order Diptera; family Chaoboridae; genus Mochlonyx; species Mochlonyx cinctipes. Next base: position 7,352 of record JXPH01004629.1, on the reverse strand, counting down.
TCCGCTTATTACTTGATTTACATCGATGGGACACGCGAAAATGACTCGATGGCTAGTTTGCCTCAAAAGCATCCATAAATTGTCAGAGAGATGAGAATAATGTATATATCTACCAATGGGCAATACTCCCAATAAAATATTTTGTATCATTTTCATACAATAAACGTTCCTATATAAAAATTTTCATATTTCGGTTTCATATTTACATACCTAACCACTACGACGAAGCTGTTGCTTCATGGTACGGCAAAACCCAAACTAAAAAAAAACAAGCAGCGGGGCACTCTCAATAGCGGTTGAAGTTGAAGACTCCATTGGAGCTCATTAAACCCTAAGTTAGAGTTTAATTAAGCCAACAAAGATTATTTTAATCTTTTTTAGGGGATTAATTTAGATTGCACGAACCCTAAATAAGAAAGCTTGGCTCAAGAGACTGTAAATAAAATTGAATTTGTATTCGATTATACGTAAAATATTAGTTCATACCTACCAATGCCCAATAACTGATCATTTTTCCAAGAACTATAAATTTATGATCCCGCGCGTCTTAGAGTTAAAAACGTTTCACCCATCCCATATTAAATAATTATTGCAGTTCTCTTACACCTAAAACGAGTTTGCGTTAAAAAATAGTTCAACTGTAACTACATAAGGACTGCAGAAACCACTTTCTAAGTGTTCGACAATTTTTCCGTGTACTATACTTTAACTACTTAATGTGCAAGTATTTTGCTTACACTTTTATTGAATGTAAACAAAAGGGCACTTTTTTCTATTAATCGTCCTTTTCATTTTCTGTTGTGCTTTTTCCTTTTTAATATTTTTATTTTCCTTTTTTTATCACAATTCAGACAAGTACCTACCTAACAATGAAATGATACGAAAAACACCTTTTGTTCTACTGACAGTCACACAAAAAAGATTTTCTTTCACCCAAAATTAAAAATGGAAATGCTTTAGAATTTCCTTGTTTGTTTTATTATTTATGGACTTATGGGCTTATAGCTTGGTTTGGGTGGAAAATGTCTCAAATTATTTATAATTGTTTTCCAGAACATTATTTCTTAATTGACTTTTGGATAACTTTTGTAATTCTAATCTATTTAAGTGTTTCCTTTTTTGTACTTCACAAATAAAAGAAAAGAACCAGACCGATACGGCTTCATGACGTTAACTTCTATGTTTCTTTTTCTATACATCCGCTCCGAACGTTGCTCCGGCTAATTGGGGATGCTAATAGAGGGACGTACTGATTATTGATGACGTCGCTCCATTTTATTATAAAAATTGCATTATATTTGATAAAAATATCAACTTTGTATGAGAGCCCACAGGAGCCTTTGTCCGATTGGGCTAAAAACTTAAATTAAGAATCTTGGCCAAAATTTCGAAAGATTTTATTAATGAATGATTTATGATTTATGATTTATACCGTTTTTATCGATAAAATGACGAACTTTTGTATAGGAGGTCAAAGAAGCCTTTGTCCGTTTGGGCTCTCATATGAATGGATCACGTAACCTTCTCAAATGAATACTTTCTCCAAAATTTCAGCCCAAACCGTCTAGGAGTTTTCTCGAGACAAAAAAGTGTCGGAAAAACGGATCGACCACGACCAAAGTCGTTTTCAAAGCTGATTTTGGCGATTTTTATTTTTGGACCAAATGCATGTCCGGTCTGAGGCTGAAAATAGCCCAGCATAGAAAATGTTCATATATGTTTGATGTTCAAACGATACTCAAATCTAGTCCGATTTAAATAAAATTTAAGGCGAACTATTTTGTGGTGATTTCGAAACTTGAAAATATTTCTAACAAATTGAATTCTCTAAATTGACGTCTATTACCAAAAAGTCTAGACATCAGGACATGTTTATTACCTAACCTCTACCACACGCTCGATAGCAGCAGCCACTCCAATTTTTAACTCAACCATAAAGCTACAAAATGTACACAAAACAGAGAGATTTTGAATTTTAATAATTTAATGTTATTATGTTTACACATGAAATAATAAACATTCAAAATCAGAACATAAACCACCGTATCATTAGGTTGCACATGTGCCTATTCCACGCTATATAAACTTTCTGGCATTAGACTGGCGTGTACAACATTGATAGACATGAAAATCAATTTAGAAAACTGTTTTCATTAAATTCATTATATCACTATGCTACTAAATTGCAATTGCAAGTGGCAAGCACAACCAACAGCTTCAATTTGCATTCCAATTTTGTGTTATCTATTTTTAGCCATCCCCATTCCCAACAGAATAAATATGCGATAATAAAAATATATATAAAAGCAACAATAAATTTATCGGAGGCAAATAGTAGATAATGTATAGAGAAAAGACTAACAGGTGGTGTCGAAATCGAATTTTTTCAGGTATTTAGAATGAAAGGTGGCAAAAATCAACAATTGCTTTTCAGTATTATTCGTGGTATTATTCGATTTTAAATGAATTTTGATAGAGTAAAGATGCTAGTCCGTGAATCCGATTTTACTTTTGAGAGCCCACTGGTGAATAAAAATGATTAACTAAAGATTTGGCGCTTCAATGATGAAAATACTATTTTTGATGGTAAAAGATGGTTCACGGACGTATCTTAACCCTAGTAATATTTGGCTTTATTTTTATGAGGCTTTTCACAATCCAATATAGATTTAGGTATATCCTTTTGATGAATACAAACCGCCCAAGGAAAAATAATTTACTGGCAATTAAGTAGACACAGATAGATAGCATAATTTCATTAGAAATCAAAAATGCACATTAATTTCATTGAACGTACGAGTTCCTAGCAATTTTTAAAATAAATTTGCTGGGAATCCCTACATTCTGATTTTTTCCAGAAAGCGAAGATCCGCATTTTCTGACTATTTTTTTGAAGTTTGACGTAACAAGTTCCAATTTGTCTAACAGAGAGAGAGAGAGAGAGTGTTCTTGCATTTAATTTGATTTATTTGGAAAAGAGAGTAATTAATACAGGGTGGATCGAAAGTAGTTTCTGAATCAAAAGCCCCTTGTAGTACCTTTACCTTACATAAGCTTAGGGATCTTGTTAGTCCAGAGGTAATGAACTTAAGACACCAAAAATGCAAGAATTCCACAAAATTTTCGAATATCAATTTCTCAGCAACCAAGTGGAATCGGAGGAAAGTACTTCCGACACACCCTTTATTGAGGAGAGAGTTAAGAAAAGGAATCCACTCACCCAGAAACAGAACAGAACATAATAAATATGTACTCGCGCATTGCAACGAAAATGACCCGATTATCGCAACGTCCGATCAATGCAACGAAAATGACCCGATTAACGCAACGCCCGATTAAAAACAAATTGAAAGAAACAACAATATGCAGTGGGAGGAGATTGAAATATGATTTATTAATTTAAAAAAAATCCTTTTCTAATCGTTCCGATAATCGGGTCATTTTCGTTGCATTAATCGGCATCTTACGTAGCTCATTTTGCTCATAAATATGCATACCTAGCTATATAAATAAGAATATATAAAATTTTCACGTTCAAATATAAACAATTTTCAAGAAACCTAGGCAAAAAAAAATCATTCCAATTATTGCAACGCTTAAAAATTTCTGGGCGTTGCGTTAATCGGCATCTTACTGTACAACATAAAGAAGAATAAAATAAATACGAAATAATCCCACCCACGCATGCTCTCTCACAAAATTATTTCTATTTTTCTTCTCGCTTAGAATAAATTCTTTATATTTCTTCTTCATTTTTAAATTAATTATATATTGAAAAATACCCAAGAAAATAGCTTAAAATTTTATAATAAGTATAGATACGAATGTTAACTTTTTCACTAACAAAATTCCGAATCCGAAATATTTCTCAGAAGCTTAAATTTGTTTTCATTTAATATTACTTCCAATCGATCGTTTCAACTTTCTGAAAAGCTTCTTTCTCCAATTCAATCATTTTGTGATTTTATGTTATGTTATTCTGCTTCTTCATTATATTTTCTTCGTGCGATCGAAAAAAAGGTCTGAAGAGGTCACCGGAATTTAGAGGTTTTGATCGATACAGGCCAGTGAGGGAAACATTTTATTATATTACCGTTCGTCTAAATCCAAGCCCTTGGATCGATTTCTTGTACTATAGGTACTGATGATTGATTAAATTATGTTAATTATCGAAAAAGCAAATTTTCAACTCACTCCTATTGGCCAATATCAACTCAGGTACGTCTGAGGTAGCGTCAGTTGACATCAGGGCTCAATTATGACAACAAACGAAACCTATATTGGATCCGAAGGGTAAAAAATTAACCCCTTGAATCATCCTAGGTTGATCTCGCAAGATTTTGACGTAGTATAATAAAATATTTGCCTCACACTTTTTCCTCTAAATTCCAGTGACATTTCCAGAACTTTTTAGCACCGTTATTTTATTCCAAGAAATAAATGAAGATGTTCTTCTTCATTATTCATTCAAATTGTCCTTTATTTAATTACGGAGCATAAATATTTTCATATTTAATCAAATTATATTCATTCATTTCACCAACGTCTACAGCATGTCAACGTCTGCAAACCAGAATATGTCAAGCCAATATGACATTTGTATACAAAATATGCCTTAGTTATAAAAAATAGCTCTTTTGTAGCTCAAAATTTGTTGTCACTACTCTATTGTAATAAACATTTCTATAGAAACAGATACTGCTGACTGTTTGGGCTAGAAACAGATGTAGCTCAACATTAAATCTGGGCTACCTATCTCGGTAGTTTTTTAGAAAATCCTTTTAAATGTATGCTTTTTTTCCTTATATTGAAATTAATATCCAGTATAAATTTGAAAAGCTTATCAGGAAACAGCCAAGGCCCAATATTGAGCAACTTCTTGCCATAATTGCTCAAAGTAAAATCTAAAATATCTCAGCAATGTTTTAAGACCGATGTCTATTTTCACCACCATTGTAAATTTTAAAGGTTTGGACCAAAAAATCGTGCCAATTATCTCCCCTTTACTAAACGCAGTGCAGATTGGAATGAAGAGTAAACGAATAACATTTGCCATGTATTACGTTGAGTCCATTGATAACAACCCCAACCTGATACTTGTCTTAAAGCCAAGCTGATGCTAAGCAAAAGAGTCTCTCCTGATTTGATATTTAATGCGAATGACAAGATGATGGTTATATAGAAGAGCAATTGAGAAAAAAATGTAGATTTGAGCATATTTTGTAATTTGAATTTCTTCTCTGAATAAAAGAAGGATGCCTGGGATTATAATATGTAATTCGATTACGTACAGCATATTTAATTCAATTCATTTTGATAATATAATAATGTCTTATTTATTTTTAAATGTTACAGAAAATATGAAGATCAACGCAGTAAAGATGTCGACACCGATAGAAGAGAAAGTTGATCAGAATTTGAAGGTAAATTTATTTCATTATCCCACCATAATACCTACATAAAACCATTTGTTGATGACGACCGGGTGGTTGAGTGGTTAGCACGCTAGCCTATCATCCACTAGGTTGCGGGTTCGATTCCCGTATCTGCTCTGTGTATATTTGAACTATAGATATATTGATTTTCAGTTTGTAATAAATCTGCATTATCGATATTTCTATAAACACAGAGAACAGTCAGTCTGTGAAATATGCATACACCTACTACCATCTACAATTATATAACCTATAATTGTGGTGGTAAATGTGTGTATGTCAGGTTAGTCAGTTTCCTTGCAATAAAAAACTGAACATGGCTTGATGGGCTCAATGAGCTGGTAACTCATTAGTATAACCATTAAAGTTGTGGTGGTTCGGAATCCACTATAAGCTGTAGGTCCACTAATACCTAAAAAGTTCTCTGAAATATGAGGACTCGCCTGGTCCCAATAGGGTACTATAGGCCTTATTATTATTATTATTATATTAAAACCATTTGTTATAAGTCAAATTTTCAAAATCATTATGCTGACCCAAGGCTCCAGTGCAATATTTCTAGTAATTTGAGGTCAAAAAATCCAAATCAATCATTCTGTTGGTACATGACTTTTAGTTTTTGAGTTAGTTTGAATCCAAACATATGACAAAGGTAACTGAAAATGCTGTCCTTCAAAAACGTCATGAACGAAAACCAATGAATGATTTGGACTCTCTAAAACCCAAATTACTTAGAAGCCTTTTAGTCAACAATGGTTTAAAATACTGTCAAAATTTTTGGCCCAGCTAAGGAAATTTGGATGGTATTCTAGATGGAGCTCTGAAATAGCTCTCTGAAAGTATTGAACAGGCACTGAGAGAAATTGAATTATGTTGTTTAGTTGCGGTAAAGAAGTTGTTTCTTTGTGACAACGAAAAACTTCTTCATGTCACGGAAACTTTTTTCCAAAAAAATTTTTAACAAAAAGTTTCTTTGGCGCAAACTAAACTTTTCATTGTGGTAATAAAAGTTTAATTAAAGAAACTCAAAAGCTGGAAAAAAATTTCGTTGTGACAAAGAATGTTTCTTTATGACAACGAAAAGTTTCTTTGAATACTTTGATATTTGAAGAGATAATAGGTGGGTAAAACGACCCTTTAAAAACCATGCTAAATGATAGATTTTACATCGAAATCCACTTCGGTCGAAAGCCATTTGGTCGAAAGTCGTTCGGTCGAAGGCCTTTCGGTCGAAAAAGTTGTTCGGTCGAAGGCCGTTCGGTCGAAAAGTCGTTCGGTCGAAACCCGTTCTGATAGAATTTTTTAGAAAAAAGGGAAACTTCTTGGGAAATTATTCAAATTTGTTTAAAAATGGTTAGAAAGAAGGTAAATTTCTTGGGGAATTATTAAAATCTAACCAACCATGGCATTCTTCCGATCGACCATG
>JXPH01004620.1:0-10655 GCA_001014845.1 Mochlonyx cinctipes | reverse complement strand
CGCATAAAATGAGCTCGTTGCATTCGAAAAGATAATTACTACTATCATCCTTAAAAGCTTTGAATATATTAAAGGTGTATTGATGGGTATTAGGATAGAAAATGGCGGCACCTTTCTCAACATAATATTTTCAATCTAGCTTAAATTAATCGCCAGAGACGCTTTAGCCTCGGATGGTTATTGGCAAAAGTAAATGAAAACGCCGTCATTCGAATGTCACTCCAATCGCTAATAACCGTTGTCTTGCTTCTATTTTATCCACTCTCCCCACACCACAATAAAAACATATTTCTAGGGTATGTTATATATTAAACAAGTCCCAATTCCAAATCCCATATTCGTTATTTCGTTATATACAAACGGACAAACAAACAAACAAACATGGTGCTCCATATATTTTGTATGTCTTGCAACAACGTAGTGTAAATTTTGTGATTCTCTCTCTGTGATGCTGTTCTGTGTCTTACTCTGTGCTGTATAGTCTATCCTTGGAATAGGAATTGGAGGAATAAAAAAAAATCAAACACATCATTTGTAAATGTAAAGGATGAAATTTCAGCAATTTTTCTCATTTTTACTTTAACCTTTCTTTAAAAAAAAGTTAGAGTATAGTAATTGGTCAAAAAAATTAAATTCACTTTTAAAATTCGTTCTGGACCTCTGGAAATCATTTGTTGTCAAAATTCGGTGAATGTCTGTAAGTCGGTTTGTTGGTTTGTATTGTGTGACCTGTGAAAATTCCTTTCTGGTACGAAGCGGTCGCAATTATTGGAAAATGGAGCTGAAAATTTCAAGAATAATTCAATAATTAGTTAGAGCCGTATGGTTTTTGGGCTTAATCGGCCAAAGCCTACTATGGGCTGGTACATACAAATGTGGGTGATTTTAATGAAAACCCCAAAATAAATTCTGACGTAATCAATCAAAATGGCAAAAATTTTGCTTATGGGCATTAATTATTATGCCAGTGATCCTGGTGCTCTTACCTAGGGCACTGGTAACCAAACTCTCCCAGAATGATGTACTGAAAATGTACATTAAAAGTACTGGCTTAAAATAATATACTTGCCTCCTTACGAAGTTATACCAATTAGCACTGGCGGCATTNGGGCTTAATCGGCCAAAGCCTACTATGGGCTGGTACATACAAATGTGGGTGATTTTAATGAAAACCCCAAAATAAATTCTGACGTAATCAATCAAAATGGCAAAAATTTTGCTTATGGGCATTAATTATTATGCCAGTGATCCTGGTGCTCTTACCTAGGGCACTGGTAACCAAACTCTCCCAGAATGATGTACTGAAAATGTACATTAAAAGTACTGGCTTAAAATAATATACTTGCCTCCTTACGAAGTTATACCAATTAGCACTGGCGGCATTCATATGCCGCTGGCGTCCCAACTTAATATTTTGCAATATTTTATGATGCCAAACGGTAGTTAGTACACAAAATGTACCTTGAATGTACTGCCTTTAAAAGTGTACTTGTCCCCTGTTTTATGATGCCAAATTGTTTTAAACAAAATGCACGTTTAATTTACTGCTTTGCGTCTTTACAACCGCGGCTCTGCGTCAACGACGTCACATGGACGCTCGTCCAGTAATGCGCCCAGAGCACTCGACGCTGGCGTATACATGAGACACTTGAGAATAGGATTCTCAAATTCTCAGTTGTCTCGAGCGACTATCTTTCTACTAGACGCATTGTTTAGTTGTTGTATTCGTTTTATTTATCACCTGAAACCTCGAGATCACGTTTCAGAATATAGCTCTAATTTGTTAGGATGTAGTTAAAGTGATTACTATAATCATAGAAATTGTTGTATCCTTTTCAAAATTTTGAAAAGTAGATCGCTCAATTATTTATTTGAAAAAATCAGGACCTCCAGGTCAACAAGAACAATGAACTTGAATTTACCAGTTTTGCGGACTATTGAACGGTCTAGACATTTTTTTTGTCAACGTGATTGGTGTATGGAACTTATTGCCCCGGGAGGTCAAAATTTCTCGGAATATTGAGATTTTAAAAAAAAAAGAAAGTTTGAATTATTTTATCTAATTTTTTCGTAGTAATAGTTTTAATGAAGACTGACTTGTAAATTTAAATGTAAAAGTGTAACGAAAGAGATTTTTAAATCTTATATACACCAAATAAATAAAGATCTATATAAAGCAAGTGTCTTACATTTTCAAGACCCACAAAACTGCTTGCAAATTTTTAGGTTTTTCAAGACCTAGACGTCTTGATACAAATTTGGACACAACAATTTAGACCAGATGTAAATTCCTGCTTCTACAAATAGTGTGACACAATCACACTCAGACACAATCTGGACTCAGGAATTCGGATATTTGTCCTTTGATTTCAAGGATGTTTATCTACCTTTTTGCAGTCGATTTAGAGTCCTTTTTCATGTTTTTGCAGACTTCTGGCATCAAATCACCGCCTTCCGCACAGCAAGCATAGACGCTATCCAATACTCTCCCATCCAGTGCATGCACATGTCTCTCGCATACTCTCCTTATATTCTGTACCGGCACTGGCGTCCTATTTTGCAGTCAAGTCGCATGCTGTCTTTTAACAGTCCTGCTAAACTGATGTTTTTTATGTTTTGAAAAATTCTGGGATCGAACAACCGCCTTCCGAACTGCAAGCAACGACGCTATCCAATACTCCATCCAGTGCACGCACAACTCTCTCTATATATTCCAGCCCGGCACAGGTGTCCACAACATGAAAGTCATAATTATGAAGTAGACGCAGTTGCATGCGTCCACGAACGAAAAAAATCTAAGTCCTTTTCAAATATTAAAAGTGGATGCAAGCGTTCATAGTGCGACTAAAATTCATAGAAAATTCTTCTAAGTCTTTTTGATCCACGATATGGACGCGGACGTTAACAATGCGATTAAAAAAACAAATAAGGCGCTATGGTGTTGACAATTTTGACTTAGTTCGCGAGTAGACGCTTGCGACAAGTAACAAGGGACTTAATCACTCATGATATATTCTCATGTACGCTCGAGTCTGACGCAAAATCATAGACGCCGTCAAAACTTTTACAAGACTAAATTGACTGATGAGATTTTATTCTGACCAGTTTCTGAGTTATCACCAGCGTCCACGAAGTGATTGGACAGCGAGTAATATAAAAAACTAGTAGCTGTTTCAAGACATTCTCTTGCCCAAAGTACTGAACTAAAATTCCCTAGGCAGAGGATAGACGCAAAAATATGCGACTAGACGTAGCTAAAACAAAGTTGCAAGTGTCTATAGACAAAAATGTCTTGCACATGAACGCAGACGCAAAATGTTTTACGGGAATCAAACAAAGTGGCTGAAATTTCGGTCAATCCACCAGTTTTGAGCCCAATCAGTCAAAGCCTTCTATGGGGTCTCATACAAATGTCTATGAGTTAAATGAAAACAAGCCGGAGCCAAAACTAACTTACCCTAAATTTACAAGCCGGACACGACTCTACGTCTCCTAGTATTTTTTTGTACAACCGGAGGTGGCTCTAACGTTATCTCTCCTCAACAGCATCTTCTTGTATCAGTCGAAGGCGACTCTGTGTCCCGGTCCAGCATCTTCCTATGAACTTTCCATTTGTTCAAAAATAGTTCATGCCCAATTTTGATGTAGATTTGCCCTCTAAGACCAGAAACATCGAGAATTCTGGAAAAAATGGTATCTGAAATAAATCCAAAACAGAAATGAGAAGTGATAAAATAAATAAATTAATTTAAAAAAATCCAAATAATCAATTAATTTGATGAATTTCATTGGATGTCCAATAGATTTCAATGAAATCTTTTTTTTTGTCCAATAAATTTGATTGGAATTTTAAAACTAAGATTTAGGCGTGTAGAGTCTAGAGTATTGTAATGGATCTGTTTATTTTTATTTTTCATTTGAGTTTATCATGCAGTTTAAAATAGAAAAAGGGATGTAATGTAAGTGAGAAGCGGCATTCGTTGTTTTTGTTGATTGTATCCTATTTATTTTATCCTTTTAAAGTAGATCAAGAGTGTTTTTCGGATCGAAAATGTGTTTTATTTTATTTCGTTCGCTTGATCAATTTTGAATGTGCTGTTATTTTATATTTGATTTCAAATTAAAATCCTTTTCCCCATTCAATCTTCAAAACTGGGGGTTGGGAGTTTGGAAATTGGAGTAGCGATTCTGAGGTGTTGGCTGGGGGTGTTTGAATTTCAAATGTGTTATTTGATCTTTGCACATCCACTCTTGAATTGGTTTATTTATTTATTGAATTCTCACTATGGTATACGATTCTGTTCTCTAATTCCACCTTTAAATAGATGATTGGCAAATAGTTTCTGATTTCCATTCAGATTTGAATTTCTGATGTATGTTTTAAGCTTTGCTATCATTATTAATTCATAGAGTATTTACATTAACGTAATAGCAAGTTTTGAGAAGGTAAAATTTTAAATTAATGAAATGGAGATTTTAGTTTCATCTCAGGTTTTTGAACAAACATTAAGGTGGAAAATATAATTGGTAGACTAGAAAGAGGGAAATGATCTTATTTATAAATAATGGTTTTTGAATAGGTTAATTTTTTTAAACTACAAAAATTGTGCAAATGTTTACAAAAAACATTAGATATTTTTTAAATATTCGTTTTTTCAGTGTTGATTTGACATTGAACATCATCTTTGGCACCATCAGTTCTTATCTTACTGCCTGCTCTGCCCATTCATTATACACCTGTTTTTGGGATCAAACCCTGTTTTCAGTTAAATACTGCTCCATATAAAACACTCAAAATTTATTCCACCAGCCCTCCAGCCCCTTTAAAATCATAATCCTAACCTGCTGCTGTACAATAAAAACCTTTTTTTATCCAATTCATAACCAAAATGAAAACTATAAACTTGTCCATACATTTTGGTAACATTTTAAAATAATTATAGCCCGAAGCCCAATTTCGGAGTATATCAGTATCAAAATAATGTATAAACATTTGCCTCTCCTCTCTCTTTGATATATTTCGACATAATTTTCGTTATCAACCTCCCTCCCAGCCCAGCATCATCCCTTTCATCTGGGGAATAATTCACAACACAAAAAATAACCCAATTTGTATTTTTTTTTTTTATTTTCATTTCATTTGTTGGTTGGATGACAGACAAAGTTTTTCATTAAATTTTAGGAATGAACCTTCATTAAATTGTTTTCATTACGTTTTTTGCAGTCCTGCCACAATACGATCCCATCATTAATGGTCTGGGACACACTTACGCGCTGAATGAGTTTGTGGTTGCTAATTGTACGTCGGATATGTCCAGTCCTCCGGCAAAGCTCTACTGGTTCATCAACGACAGAAATGTAAGTTGAAAAAAATAATAATCTGAGAGAGATTTTTTTTTTTAAATATAGTGCTTTGCAGGTGCCGTCAGATTTTCTGCAACCGGAACAGGAAACAACAATCGAGAATGACGGCTTTTCATTACGGTACCGAACTCTAGAGCTGCGTTTCTTCATCGACAAGTCACGGTTTGGTGACCTGAAAGGAAAACTCAAATTAAAATGTTTAGCCAAAATTGAGCAAATTCCGAACGCCACTCGGGAATCCACATCGATCATTTACGTGCCAACTATGGATGAGTTGAGGAATCAAAAGTTAATCAACTGGAGAAATAATGGTGAGTCATACCTCCATTTTTATAATTAAGGAGTTGATAAAGGGGTAGATAATAGGAATACTATTTTGTCTCTTTTTAAGCTTTTCTCTTTTTCTCTCATCATATCTATAGATAGAAAACGTAGGAAAACACAAAGTGGATTATGTAGCTTTTCTTTATACATATTATTTATTTTATGAAAGGAACTGGATTTGGACTTGGTCACAGATCACATGTTGAAATTTTGAAGCGGGTCTGAAAAGTAGTTACAGAGTTATCCAGATAAGTCAGGTAATTGAAAGCACCACAAAAAGATATTCTGCCAAAATTATTATAAGAACTGTTCTTGAGTATTCATCAGAATCTTATTTCCAAAATTGAGCTCATTCCGATCTATAGAACCGAAGAACTCCGGCGATTCCTGGTACCTAGGAGACCTCAAGTCACAATGTCCCACAATCAAGCTTTTATAGGAACTGTTCTGGAGCACTTACCGAAAGCTTGTACTCCAAATTTGAGCAACTTCCGATAATTAGAACTAGAAGTTCGTAGTTCATAGGAGCCCTCATACTCCGATATCCTAGGGTCCAACTTTATTAGGAACTGTTCTTGGATTATGTCCAAAATATGAGTTCATTCCTATCATTACAACTCAAGTTGTGGCAATAGCAGTGTTAGGGCTAATTAATTACCCCCAACGCTGCTACCGTCACAAAGTTTTCTGGCAAATTTTGGTGAGTTTATGTGGGGAAACCAAGATTCCGTGGTCAAGTTCGGTCCATTAACGAACACGTCTTTACTTTTGTAGAGAAAAATCTCCGCACAAAATTTCAGGCCAATCGGAGAGAATTACGTAAGTTATCGAGGACGCAGGCACACTGACAAACATCTACCTCGACATACAGACAGTCAAATAGACAAACACACACGTAGACAGATTTTTTTTCGTTTTTTCGCTTTTCGGATCATTTGGAGCAACTTTTCCTGAGGAACCAGAATTTGTTAAATTTTACTGAATGCATAAGAGAAAGAAAGAAACGCTCAATAAAATTTGAAAAAAAATCGACTCCTCGGGAAAAATTGCTCCAAATGGCCTGAAACGCAAAAAAAACTATGAGTTTGTATCAGTCAGTCAGTCTATCTTTCTGTGTGTATGTGTCCTCAATAACTCACGTAATGCTCTACAAATTGGGCTGAAATTTTGTGTGTAGGCTTTTCTCTACACAATTATGGACGAGTTCGTTAATGGTTTGAATCAGGCCACGAGGTCTTGAGACCCCCATTCAAACTCATCCAAATTTTCCAAAAATAATCTTTAGTTCTAATGAGCCGAAATTTGGAACATATTCTGTTGATAAAAATCCAAGAACAGTTTCTATAAAAGTTTGACCCTGGGACATCGGGATCTGAGTGCTCTTGCATACAAAAAACTTCCAGAATTCTAGTGATCGAAGTGAGCTCAAATTTGGAATACAAGCTTTTGGCCTAAGAACAGTTACGATGCTAAAATTGGTATAATATTCGTTCTTAGTGCTTTCAGCTACCAAACTTTCTTGGATAGCTCTGTAAATACTTTTAAGATCCTCTTCAAAATTTTCCCATATCTTCCTTCACCAAGTCTAAATCAAGTTCCCGTCATATACAACAAATAAAAAAGACAAGCTACTTAATTCACTTTGTGGTTTCCTACGTTTTTCTTCTTCTATACTCTTTTCTGTCTCCTGTTTGTTTCTCCTTTCTTCTCTATTTTCTCTCTTATCGTCTTCAATTTTATCACACCTTACTAATTATTATTTTCTTTTCACTTTCTGCTCTCCTCTTTTGTCCTCTCTTTTTTGTTTCCTATTTTTGCCTCTCTTCTGTCCACCTCACTTTTATTACACCTATCCAAATCTTGTTTTCCTGTCTCCTCTCTCCTCTCTAGGCTTCCCTTTTCCCAATAATATTATACCTCATCAAATATTATTTTTCTTTCCCTCAATATATAAAAATCCACCCCAACCCCAACTAAATAAAATATATTATTCGTCGAATTTAAGATTGGGCTCCAATCGCGCATATTAAACGCAATCATCATGCACGATTTGAGTGTATTTTTGTGATTTGTTTGATTGATTTCTGAATCTGAATATGAATTTCTTTATTTTTTCAGCCAGCAAACATCGAATTCAAGTCCTGTTTGTGTTTCTAAATTTCCTTTTCATAATATTATTAATGTAAGACTAAATGTTGAAAAATAATAGTATTATAAAAAATACAACCATACGATACATCCATATATATTTAGGTTATCAAAATAAAATTGTAAAAAAATATGTACATACTTCATAGGTAGATTTAATATTTTTGATAATTCCGTTAATTTATTTTAGTTAAAATTACGTTGACAGAAGAGAGAAACCGTAAAAACACAAGGTTTCAGTCATGTATATTTTTTAAGTTTAATTTAAATAAAAAATCCCAGCCAGAGGGACATTTGATGTCCTTCCTTCCAGCCAGACAAAATGCTCTCCTTGTGTAAAATAATAAAATTATTCTTTCAATAAACAGGACAAAATTATGTGCGTGCGTAGTGGAAAAATATGTCTAATTGTATATTAAAGTGTATTAAATTATAAAGTCCTTATCATTAAAAAATATTGTTATCATTAAAAGTTAAACATCATTCTATGAATATAATTAAACCTGTAAATACTATAACTAACTATAAATATTATCATCTATATTGTTAATAAAAAGAGGATGCAGCTTTGTATTTTTAAAACTTTATTTTAATTATTTAAAATTTACTTGCCTTTTATGGTATCCTAATGATAAAAAAGGCTACAGCAGCCCCTCTTATCAAAATTGCACCGAGATGCCGTTTTTTAATGTTCAGCACCATTCAATTTAGGAAAGTGGTGGAGGACTTGCATTGATATAGTATTGCGCTAGACTCGAATCAGTTAATCCTGTTCACAGTCTAGTGCTAGGCTAGAATTGAAGCTTAGTGTACTCTAGCAACCCAATCATACCCAAAAACCAGACTTTGGTTCGTTGAGAGTTCAAATTAGCCAAAAACAGTTCAGTTTTCAGATTTGGATAGAGTTCAAATTAGTTCGGTCCGTTTTTTTGTGGTCAAAAATGCAATTATTTCAGATCAAAATGAATGGTTAGATTAACCTTTAAGGACCCGAGTGGAGTCATAGAGTTGTTTGATGTGCATAGCCTTTGAATCTATTATCCAAGTTTCATGATCAAGGACTAAGAAAGCTTGGGATGTTTTCTACAGGTTGCATACCAATGATGGACAATTAGCTCCCCCTTGCCCTCCCAATGCTTGATTTCCCAAAAGACAACTCAATGACCCCTCAAGGTTCCAGAATTATTATAAACACTGGAATCATAGTCGGCATAAAATTACCTTTCATTTGATACCATGGAAGCTATGATTCTAATGATTGTATTTTTTGTCCACAGATGGAAACCCAATGGGTGGCCTTATACTGGACTAGTAAACAGAATGACCAAACACATTGAGCATTTGTGTTGGCCCTGACCCTTGAAGATAAACTAGAGTTTAAACGGATAAAAAAAATTCTGGAACCTTGAGAACCTCTTGGGTCATTGAGTTGTCTTTGGAGGGAGCTAATAGTCCATCATTAGTGTGGAATCTATAGAAGACTCCCTAAGCTTTATGTTGAGTCCTTGATCACGAAAATCGGACCATTAGTTTTGAAGATATTGAAGTTCAAAGTCAAAAAGACAACTCTACGAACCCACGCGGTTACTTACGTACGTTTTTTGCTCTTGGTCCCTTAAAGGTTAAACAAAATATTGTTCGTCGCTGGCTACTATTTTTGCCGACCTCTCAGGCAATTTTTAAATTTTGTCTTGAAAACATCTCTCATTTCTGTTTGGAAATTACGGCAGCAGTCAAACATCCCACTTAAGCTTTTCAAAATATTTTTTACGACTTTTGCGAAATAAGGTCTAGCGTTGTCATACAGAAGAATAACCTTGTTACGTCTTTGCTCGTGCTCTTGTCGTTTTTTTTTGCAATACACTTGATTGCAAAGTCTATAGAATTGTTCGATAGTCCAAGTTTTTACTTAAAATCAATGAATTTTACAGCTAATTCAGCGTGTTCTTGAAATAATATTTACCTTCTTTGAAGTTTCTTTGGTTTCGAGCAATTACCTTTCAAAACAAATTTCTTTAATTTCACAATATGTAAGGAAAATTTTCTTCAAAATTGCTTGGCAAACGTTAAGGAAAAATAAAAATTGCGCAACATTTCAATTAAAAGCAAATAAAAGGTGTTGAAAAATTAAAGAAAAACAACTGCAGGCTCTTGTATACAGGTACTAAGCACGAGCAAAACAAAAATAAATTTTTCTATTCAAAAAACACATCCTTAAAATATGTGTTGACTGAAAACTTCCGCTTTTCCTGTCTTTCTCTTAAAAAATGTGTGTAGAGGAAAAAAAGGAAATTTGAAAATGAGTCCTGGCACAAAAATATAAAACATCACCTGCATTATAATAAAAAAAAACTTAATTTAAATTGAAATGAAAATAAATATAAAAATAAAACAATATAACATGTACATAAATTTGAAAATACAAAAATACATAATATTTTGTATGCTGTATGTATATGTTTAAAAAAAATATTTGAGCATAAAAACATTTTAATTTTAAATTTCCACTTCAGTTACATCATTTTATTATGATAAATTTGTCCCATATTTAATCTTTATATTGCGACAGAAAACGTTATTATCTTCGCAATGAATATAAATAATGCTGCTGCTGCTGCTGCTACTGGTAGTGGTAGTGATGGTGGTGGTGATGATGAGAGTTCTTTTTTATTTATTTTTATTTTTTGATGGAAACTAGGTGGCGCACGTTTGCTCATTAGGGGAGGTCGAGATTTTGAAAAGGGTAAAATATTATTGGATACAAAAAAAATGCAAATGGATTCAAAAAGAGCACATGATGGCCATAGATTAATAATAAG